>VYZV01005044.1:35585-69290 GCA_013401275.1 Pandion haliaetus | reverse complement strand
TCTTCCCCCTGAGGAAAGGAGCGGCAACGACGATGTGTGGCGAGCTGACTCAACCCCCATCCCCTGTTCCCCTGCGCCGCCAGGGGAGGAGGTAGAAAGCACCGGGAATGGAGCTGAGCCGGGAAGGCAGGAGGGGTGGGGGGAGGTGTTCTGATGTTTGGTTTTCCTTCCTAATACCCTTGTGTTTTGTTTTTGATTTGATTTGTAGTAAATTAAATTGATTTTGTTTCTTGCCCAAGTTGAGCCTGTCTTTTGCCCATGACCATAAGTGGGGAGTGATCCCTCCCAGTCCTTGTCTCGACCCACAAGCCTGCCTTTGTATTTTCTCCTCATCCCAACGTGGCCAGGCGCGGGGGTGGGGGGTGAGTGAGCGGCTTCGTGGTGCTTTGTTACCGGCTGAGCTGACCTGAAACCATGACAACCCAGAAGAAGATCCCCAGTGACTGATACAAGACCTAGGACTATTGAAACTGCTGCTGAGACAGCTGTCCATTGAAACACAAATCTGTCAGGATCAGTATCGTGTTTTGTGATGTTTCCCTGATAAAACTGAAAGTAAGAATTGTATTAATTAAGCTTAGTTAATTTTATTTAGATTGATGCATTTTAATATACGTTAGAATGATGCACTTTAATATACGTTAAAAGGCATTTACATATACTTTCCTCTTCTATATTATGATTTTTATCTTATTGAGACTTAGAAGTCTTGGTTTTCTGAACTGAGATACTATCGAATATCCTATTGGTCCATGAAAAATGTAGAATTTCAACTTTTGCTTTAATTTAGAAAGGAAACACAGTTTGAAACAGTTTTCCCATGAGAGCACAATTCTCTTCCCAGTCCACCTCTAGCCCATAATTCTCTATTCTTCAATTTCTTACCAATAATACTTTATTATGGCTGGTTCTCATGAGAGCTTACAGAGAGTGCTGAATCCTGCCTCTTTGTGTTTTATCTATCTCTCACCTCTGTTCCTTTATCTGTACTCTGTATGACTTTGGGTTCATCCTGCAACCTTTGAAGGCAACAGTAAGAGATCAGCAGGAGGAAGGCTAAGGTCTAAGGCTCACAGTACTTGAAATGACAGCTCATGAACTGATTGATTCATCCTTAAACTACCCTTTGTCTTCAAGGACATGCCATTTAGAGACAACATTCCTCCTATGTGCTATCAGTGGCAGGATCATGGCCATAGGCTTTCTGTAAGTGCTTTGGGCAGGGAAATGTCTCCGTGCATTTGTCTGAAAAGTGACATTAAAACCAAGGATGTTGCGGCAATGAAGTAATAATAACGTTGAATTTTAACTAAAGTGCACATTTTGCATCCTTCCCCCTCCAAATTCAGTGCACATTTTCAAATGCATTATGTGCAGCCAAGTTCAAGCCTTTAGAACCTGCCCTTGAGAAATGTTTGCTAATGGTGTACTTTATCTCAGTAAAATTTACTTACAGAAATACACATTATAAAACTGTTCTGTTCCTTAATATGTTTACATTCCCATGTACAATGAATTTTAATGCACTGTTTTTACACCATTGACTTATTTCATTCTGATATTTTGCAATATTGATCAAATTGATTTGAGAGTGCTGAAAGATGCTGCATTATGACATCGTTACTTATACCTCCAGCTTACATAAATTCACAGTTTATTTTAAAATTGGCAATAAAAACAAGTGATTTGCATGTAAATAAAATTTTTTTTCTGGAGTAATGGTTGGCTGTGTAGTCCATTTCTACCAGGATCATCTGCACCTACCAACATTGCTTTTTTGCTCTCTGTACAGATTACTTATAAGCAACCAATTTAGTAGGGATTGAATTATTAGAACAATACAAAAATGTTCATGCCTGGACTGAGCCCACACAGATTTTCAGACCATGAGTAAGAGAAGAAACAGGATTTGGAACATTCAATCAGGCATGCAGATGCAAAGATGCGTCATGGTCCTTTCACTTGGCTTACCCTGCAAAACAACTGTTTCTTAATCTCCCCATAGTAAAATCTTTATCTAACAATGCTTCAGTAAATTAGAAAGCATGGTCTTTGAAGGCGATCATTCCCTTAATAAAGGAGGCTAAGAAGCCTGCCAGAAGAGACCCATAAATGTTGCTATAATTATCTCATATAAAAAAAGTTATTGCTGTCTATAAAGATATTGTTATATAAACAGATGAAAATGCCTACTAGATTTTAGCATATTTGAAGATTAGGTTGTTCTTATGGAGACATCAAATCCAATGGGTGTTAAAAGTCAGATTTATTCTTCAGTAAAAGTTAGTTAGAACTGTGATAACATTTGTAAACCACAGGCTCAATGATGCAAAGGGAATTATTACTACACAGCTGACTTGAGAATTCTTAAGGTTCAGAAATGATGACTCAAAATGTGCATATCACTCACCTAAAAGATGAGGGCTCTCAACTTGCAGGAGCTACCTAGGGCGGCATCCCAACCCAAGGGAAGAGTCCCCGACTGCAAACCCGCTGCGCCGAGGAGGACTGATTTCTCTCTCCAAAATGTCCTCTGGCGGGATGCCGTTTATACCTTGTCGAATCTGATCTGTGGTCATTTTAATCCCTATTGGCCAAAAGATCACTTCAATGTACCTGGTGCATCTAGATTGGTCAGTTCAATTTTCAGCCTGTGGCCTCTAGGGTTTGGGGTTTTTTTTCTTCTCCTCCCTGCCTGGAGAAGTTTCATCTCCTGTCAGGGCGGGGGGGTATACTGCCACAGTTGTAGGTGACATTTCCATCATGACACACAGGTATAAAACATATTATCTGCATCAGCAGTCTAGTATTCCAAAATCTAAGCCTAAAACAATATTAAAAATTACATTTAAAAATGTAAATATCTACCCCCAATTAGTTTTATGAATACTGGAATCCAAACTATGTTAGCTGGTCTGCTGGAGACTGGAAAGCTCCAGCAGAAACATGAAGCTGGAAATGTGCACTGCGTTACTCAGCAGAGTTGGAAATGATGAGTGATGAGGGACCTGAATGTTAGTATTCAACTCTGCAACTTTTAAACACCATGACACTGTACACTCCTGAGACCTTACTCTCTGGAGTAAGTCCTACTCTCTTTACGATGGACTGCAGAACCAAGTGCTGAAACAATTTTTTTCTCATGCGGACATCTGTTCCACATGATTTTTGTTACTAAAAACTACTGGCTGTCTTTTAGCCTGAGAAACCTCTGCTGAGTGAGAATCTAGATGTACATGCTCTGAATTGCCCTCTGGAGGAAGCCGTTTCTCCCTAACAGCTATGCTGGCCAGGGAGACGAGGTTTGCAAAATTAAAGCAGTCTTTTAATTGAGCTCATAAGAAGCTTCATTTTCTAATTATTTTTCTTTGGGTTTGTTTTGCAGGGGGTGTATTCTGGGACACATTCTTAATTTCTACTGCAGCCCTATGACATAAATACTTCCGATAGAATCTGCACTGTTAGAAGTATCTCATGCAGCTAGGTTTCCTCATAATATCTATGCACTCAGCTGTCTCTAGGCAGTATTTTCTAAGTGGAAGTGTGACTAGAAATGACAGAATAATATTTTAAGAGAGATCTAGAAATGTCTGCTTTCATTTTCAAACAAATTTGCTTTGGCAATCTCACTCTTCTTTGGCGTTTTGTGTATGAGTATTCCAAAACCCAAGATGGTAGAAATGTTGGCCAAAAAAGCAGATTGGAAATAAATAGCAAAATATGGAAGAAAATTATTATCATATTTTAATTAAGGGTACTCACTGGAAATCCAAGTCTATGGGGTGTACTTAGTTATGAACATAAATATGCCACATGTTCGATGGAGCCAGGCAGTATATATCAAACCGAATACACCAAGTGATTTTTCAGTTCAGGAACCTCTTCCAGAAATTGCTGGGGCAAGGTTCTTCTCATTTGACCGTAATCATCGAAAATGCAGATATGTAGGTCAGATCAAATGGACTGTCTTTAGCTGACCTAGTCAGTGGGGAGAAATAACAGCTCTAGAGAGCAACTTTCCCTGCCCCTGCTGTAGACATCTGTATATGAAGATGATGAGCTTTCTAGACAGAGGCTGAAGTGACTAGTTCCAATTCAGAAGTTTTAGAAACCTAAGTGATGGCATCACTAGTGAATAACTTCCAGCAGCCCACTCATACAAGTCTTGAAAACTGTAATCTGCTACTGATGAAAGCCAGCAAGCCACAGCTCAAGCAGAGGATCCAATCATATCCACAGATAATGGAAAGCAGAGAACAAGAGGCAGAGAAGATGATGAGAAAATGATAAAACAAGACACTTGAAAGTCAGAACAATGGGAATAGGACTACAAATTATTTAAATAAGTATATCCCCCTTTGTTTACCTGAACATAGCTCCTGGAGATGAGATTGTAAGACTGATCATTACAATTTAAAAAATCTCATTTTTCATTTCTTGTTTCAGATAATATTGTTAGTAGTAACTATCAGCTGTTATGGGATGATAATTAAAATGGACTGGGGCAATGTGAAGGCAAAATGCTTTTAAGATGTTTCTTTGGGAACATTTATTATTTAAATGAGTAGAAACTTACCATTTACTTGTATGAACCCAGGATTAGGCCCTAACTCTTTTCCAGCAATGTTTGATCTGCAAAGAATATAGTACATGGCAACACTGCTGCAGCTATTCACACTGATCTCCTTGGCCGCTCATGCATTGATTCAGCATAAATCTTCAGCATAACTTCATTTACTTGATCCATTTAAATTTTCATAATTTGTGGCATAACTACCTATTCTTATACATGGATTTTTCTAACAGAATATTTATTCTGCCAGAAAGCAGTAGTCTATCAAAAATGTTTTTGAGAAGAATTTTTCTAATTTTGTTTACAAATCCCATGGTGCCCCCCCCAAAAAAAAATTCAGATAAGGTTAAGATTTTCCACGTGCAGAACAGAAATCTTTTCAGAGGCACAGGTCTAATCACAAAACAGCAAATGGTCCCTGAGTTATGGCATGCACATGAAACCAGGGGAGTGGGATGGGACAGATATTAATTTGGACCTCTCATATAACAAATGGGTGTCCTAAACTACTGCCAAGTGTGAGATTTCTGTGTTTTCAGGAACACTGAGCAAGTTACAGCCTGCTCTTTCATGATTTCCAGCTCACCAGGCACTGGGGCTGCTTCAAACAGGACAGAGATTTGTCATCTTTATTTTTGGTAAGTGCTTAGGTTTTGAATATTTCATTTGCCCTCTCTAAGCAATACTTATTCTGATCCTTTCCCGTATTTCAAAGGATTATTCTAGACTGGATTCAGAACGTGAAAATAATGTACATGCACAGCTGATAAGATATTGCCGGTTGGGAAGCTAGTTGCCCTTGATATGGGCAGACAATAGGATCAGACAGCCTAAAAACCCATCCTGACAACTTTGATCACTGTTATTACTTTACTGAATTAAAATCACCAATCAGTTGTCAAAAATAAAGTCAAGGGATTGTTTTTCTCATATTGCTTCCTGCAACACATTTTTCTTTTATCAGAAAGTATAAAAAAAAGTGCATTCAGGATCTCACCCCATGGCTTTTCTGTCTAATACCATCACATCTGACAGGGACTAGTAACAGATGTTTCATGTGAAGGTCCAATAATAAAGTCCACAGAATGGATATTTCATTTGCTTACAGGGGAAGTCCTTTCCCAATTTCTACTGACTGGTATTTGATTAATGCTTGAACCATAAAGATTATATCCTTCTTTAGGTTTTTGGTTTGGTTGTTCATAACATGCGTGGACATTCAGCTGTTTTACCCTATCAAAGATAAGCAGAATGTCTAAAGCTATCCATCATTCTTTTTGCTTGTGTGAGTTTTTTCATTAAATTGAAAGAGAGACAAAAAACATGTGAAAGACTATGGCAATACCTCAGCTACCAAAAACTTATCCTAAGGGTTAGGCGTATGCAGTTGGCACAAGCTTGCACATGGGGAAGCTGGGAGCCATAGGACATGAAACCCTGCTGCAGGGATGTACTAAGTACCTAACAGGTATTTCAGACCAGTTGTGCGTATGCCACTTCCCTCTGCACGTGCAGATCCTGCCTCTTTTCTCCCGTTTTCCTCCCTTTCTGGATAACGTGCACCCAAAGAGATGCCTGGAGAAATGCCTGTACTGCTTGTGCAGAAACCCCGAAAGGAGTGGTAATCCCTTCCCATTGTCCTGGTTTCAGCTGGGATAGAGTTAATTGTCTTCCTAGTAGCTGGTATAGGGCTATGTTTTGGGTTCAGCGTGAGAAGAATGTTAACAAAATGATGTTTTCAGTTGTTTTTGAGTAGTGTTTATACTAAGTCAAGGATTTTTCAGCTTCTGATGCCCAGCCAGCAAGAAGGCTGGAGGGGCACAAGAAGTTGGGAGGGGATGCAGCCACCACAGGTGACCCAAACTGGCCAACGGGATATTCCATACCATGTGATGTCATGCCCAGTATATAAACTGGGGGGATTGGGGTTGGGAGGGATCACTACTCAGGAACTAACTGGGCATCAGTCAGTGAGTGGTGAGCAATTGCATTGTGCATCACCTGTTTTGTATATTCCAATCCTTTTCTTATTATTCTTGTAATTTTATTATTGTTTTTATTGTTATCACTATTAGTTTCTTCCTTTCTGTTCTATTAAACTGTTCTTATCTCAACCCACCAATTTTACTTTTTTTTCTCAATTCTCTCCCCGAAACCACTGCGTGGGGGAAGTGAGTGAGTGGCTGTGTGGTGCTTAGTTGCTGGCTGGGGTTGAACCATGACACCCATACACAAACCATGGCCAGTGTCATCCTCTTCTGACAGTTATATTTTCATCTAATTTCACCAGATGTTAAGTCTTTCCATTTCAGTCTGCCCATGCATTACAGTGCCCACCAAGTTCAACTACTACACCCGCCCCAGACAAAATTCAAATTAATTCCTGCCCACTCACATCCTGCCATAGCAGTCCTACGGTCCCAACTCCAACAGCCTTACTGACATGGAGAACAAACTCACTGCTCAAGTAGTCTTCTTGCCTGACAGTAAACCAATTTTGATACGTAGGAAATATATCTAATAACAATCTAGCTAAATCTGTACATGCAGAAAACAAAAGGATGTATTAGTTTTTCTCTTTTCAGGAAAATGAGCAAGCCATAAAAGCTGAAGTTGTGCAATCATGAGTGATATAGTGTACACAGTGATAATACACATTGCAATGTTTACTGAGGTACTGTGAAATTTCAAACAACTTTTTTTCACTAAAAACTTGATAGCTCCATTGGTAGCAATGAGAAGTACATCCTGAATTTACAGATATTTCCTGACATCACTGCAAGACAGTTTTTGTGTAGTTTTCATTGAAGCAACAGAGGAGAAATATAGTTTTAACTTCATAGCCATTCACCTCCATTACTTTGTTAATACGCTGTGCCATTGCCATATCTCTAATTAACCGAAAAATATCCTGAATAGTAATAAGAGGATCAGCACCTTCCAAAATAGTTGTTTGATCAGGTATGAAACACCTCTGTCATACAGTCTTTACATTAATGACTGGGTTTGATTAGACTGGTTAGAAGTCAGAAAAAAGGGATTCGTTCTCAGCATAATAAACTGCTAATTACTAACTGCACAAAAAAGGTTATGAATAAAGAGGACTTTTGCTATTAAGGCACATAGCAGAACAACTTCCATTCCCCTCACATTTCCTGCATCTATTACAAACAATTGCAAGACTTTTCAAGGCTTATTGGTCTCTCTTCTACTACACTACTCTGAGATAAAGAAGCAGCTTTAATGCCAACAGTGTGACTTCCACTTACATAGAGGGTGTAGAGGTATTATAAGCAACATTTGCAAGACCAGTGATGATAGACCCTCAGAATTTGTAATTTGGTGGATTTTTTTTTTTCTCATTCAGAAACCAAATAACAGACACTTCAAAAACTCCTGTAATATCTGCAAGCATTGTTTGGGAAATTCTCTTCATTTCAAAATACTGAGATTTGGGGCCAGAGAATGTCAAAGTAATCATGATTACAATAGGGAGTGACATTGTAACATGATCTTAAAACAAAAGTAGCAGCTATGTAATAAATCTTCGAATATTTGATTTTTCTTCTTAAGTAGTTTCTACTCACATTGCAGTGCCTTACTATTTATTTGAACCACTTCTAACACAGTGATACTTCCTAGTACTTCCATGACACAATTAAATCATGTTGCAAAATAAAAATAATTTAATAAAATTTTAAGTGATTTTACAAAATTGCAAAAAAAAATTTTAGATTTTCCAAAAAAAGATACAATTTAAAATGTTATTTGGAGTTGGTAACATTCTTTTTATGAAAACCTGGTTTTGGCAAAAATTCACAGATACTCTAGTCATGTGTCTAATTTGTTGAAGGAAAACAGACCACAAATAAAACTTTCTGCTAGAGGTGTTTCCTACTTGCCATTAGTAGCTTCCAGTGTGAAAGCTGAGGATGCTGCTCTATGCTATCAAATTTTCTGAGGCCAAACTATGAATGTGCCTTATTCTCCACTTTTGTACTTGTGTCCCAGCTCACAAGAGCTCAAAGGTGCTATTCTGACTTCTGAAGTCAGGCAAATTTGAGTGGAAGCAGGATTTTATCTGATATACATTAAAGAGCAACACCAGAAGTAGAGAAGAACTGAACGTCAGTGAGGGGGGTTAGATGTTCTTGTTTTGAAACCTAAGGAACAAAAGTTATGTGTACGAGATGAGAATTTTCCTTTGAAAAAGTGGAGTTATGGAGGTGAGACATTAGGAAAACACTTTTTTAACATAGGACCTTTTTCCTATTTCTTCTTTTTTTTCTCTGTGTGTTTGATTTCCTCCCCACCAGCTCATTCTGAGAAAGATTGCCAGGTAATATTATCTACGCACTGGTACTCAGAGGAAATTGTATGCAAACACCACAGTTCAGCATGATGGCCTCCAGTCTAGCTCAGACCCTGGAACTCTCAAGCAGTACAGAGCTCTGCAGAAGCAATCCCACCCTAACACAGGAATGGGAGTCCCTGTGATGGCCATCCCTGTCCTTCCAGTATGGAGGCATCACCCATGTTTGCATCCCAGCGAGGCAGTGCCATGGCCTTCTCTCCCTGTGGGATAATTCAGGCTGGGGGGGGGCTCAGGAAGCCTCCAACCCCCTGCCCAATGCTGGTCCAGCTCTGGGGTCAGAGCAGGCTGCTGAGGGCTTGGTCCAGTCATGGCTTGAAACCCTCCAAGGACGGACATGACACAGCCTGTCGGGACAGCCTGCTCCACTGCTCATGGGAGGAAGTTTTCCCGTTATACCCAGACTGAACCTCTCTTGTTTCAGTCTCTGACCATTGTCTCTTGCCCTCCCACCATGCAGCACTGTGTCAAACCTGGCTCTGTCATCTCAAACAGCTCCTGTCAGACATCAGAAAGCTGTCATTAGATCTTACCCCAAGCCCAAGTAGCATGCTAACAGAGGGCATGCAGGCTTTAGTGAAGCAGAGTCCACATGCTATCGATAAAATAAGTTCTGCTATTAACTCTCTTCAACAATGGTGATTTCCTGGAAGAAAAAAAAAGCTCCACAGTAAATTATGGAAAAGCAACCCACACAAACACAAGGCAGAAAACAGGAATATGACAGTATATCCAGCAGAGCGCTCTCTCAAAACACTAATTGCAATTACAGTTCTAAAATTAAATAATTGCATACATGGTAATTCTTAGTATAGAAATTTATTATTAACATTAGGAAGAGTACTGTGTGGCTGTAGAAAAATACAAATGCATTGCCTGTGTCTCATTCTTTCATGCTAAGATACCTATCAACGGCACTCTAACAGGTCTGTTTTCTCCCAGGTGCTCATGAGCTGTTCAATGAGTTTGACCCTAAACATAGATAATTTCAAAATAGCACAATGTATGCAGAAGCATTATTGATTATTCGTGAGTTTAGATTGATTATTTTGTGTAGCATATTGTTCAGTTATAAGTTCAGGCAAAAGGCGCAAGTGAGTAGTACATTACGTTTCGAAATAATTTTAATACTGACACAAAGAAATGCGTTTCAGGTTATTACTATCGCAAAGAACCTACCCAAGGCCTGACTTCAACTGGCCTCTCAGATCCAGAGCACAGAAGCTTTAAAATTTTTTGTCTTTATTTGGTGTTGACTTTAGATGCAAGAACTTTCCTTGGCATAGAAGATCCTATCTGATTTGTAGAGGTTCATTGCATTCGTTAGATCACCTGAACACAGCAAGCTCCGAGCATACGCTCTCCTCCACTTTCATGATCCTCCAGCCATGTAGACTGTCATATGGGAGAAAAATTATCATAAGGAAAAGAATTCCTGGTATCCCCCTTTGACAGTAAAACTGCTTTCATTGTGCCACTCCATCAGCTGCAAGGAACTACAGCTTCTGACTGGATCAGATTAGGTTTCCTTTAGGAAACCTGCACCCCCCAGATTTATTATGTCTTGTTGCTAAGAGCTCCTTTGGGCAAAGGATTCCCTGAGCTCTATAAATAGCAGTCCAGTTGGAGCCTAAGCATTATGTTTTACTACATTTAACTAGGACAGTAGTTTACAGTTCACCATCTTAATTCACCATCTGATTCATACCTGAAATTGTCAGAGGGACAAAGATGGAAAATTCTTCAGTTCCTGATATTACCATGATTTAAACAAGTCTTCTCCAGAAACTACTTTCATCTCTTTGTCTTTATTAAATGCATTCTTTTACATAAAATATAGTTAGTCTTCCAACTGTTGCATTTGTTTTGCTACTANAAGAGTAAAAGAATAGCAAGTAGTTCTTTGTGTTGCCACTGAGCCATAGCATAAAGTCACAAAGGAAATCCAGGATACAAACTCCATTAGCAGATTGCAGGCTTTATCCCACATGCAGCATTAAAAATATATCCTATTACAAAATGTCTGCGGCTTTGCTGCTGAAAGCAATAATTAGCAAGGCCTATAATGAAGAAGAATAACTGTCTAAAATGAGTGGGCACTGATTACATTGTTGTCCAGGTACTTTCCATGACTGTAGCATTCTAATAGTACTTCCCATAAGACACTGCATTCCTGCTCTCACTGGAGCATATCAGGAAAACAGCCTTGCCACCCATTTGCTTTCACTTCTCTTATTTTTCAGTCCTAATGTTGAAAGCCATTCCTGATGGGAATGACACAGGTTTTAGAAATATGATAAGCAGGTTGACAGGTGGATAGATAAGAAGCATTTAGAGTTTTGTGCAGAAAACACTGGGCAAACAGGCAAATGTTTGATAGCTAGCTAGAAGGCCATACTGGGTATCCTCATCAAAGATGGCAGAAAACATTCTGGTATGTCAAAATTCAGACAGCTGCCTACTCACTTTACATACTTCAAACCAAAACAAATAACATGTCTGGAAAATTTCACTGCAGTGGGTTTTAACTCAAAGCATCCACCAAAACTCCATGTAATGGGGAAAAACCTTTAAGTATAGTACACTTGCAGTATTCCTCAGTAATCCAGGTGGTTTTACCATTGAGATGGCCAGACGATGAGGCTGAGCTCCGTTACAGCAAAGGAGGAATTCAGCTCTCTGTCTTCAGAGGGCCCTGCAATGATAACCAAAAATCCATCATTAAGTCCCTGTGATAACTGCCACACAGAACTTGCTTAATAAGCACCAGTATCAGTTTCAGCCAAGGGAGGAAAGGTGGTATCACACAAAACTGCTGATGCCTCAGCCCATCACAGGCCACAAAGGTTCATGAGGCATCTCTCAACTTCCAGGCAAAGCAAAGCCTGTTGTCGACTTCCTTTACTGATGCTATCACAACACACTTAGATTGAGCTGGCCATTTTAAAAGAACTACAAATAGATTGTTTCATACATATATTTATATATATTTGTATATATATGTGTATACACACATCTGTATACACATATGAATATAAAGATTGTACAGATTTTTTTATACAGATGTGAAAGCCACCTTTCTTTCTCTCTCTAGATAAATATATATTTAAGTGAGAATTTCTTTTAATCTTTCTTTCCTCATGTCTCTTTTTTTAATATAGTGTAATTTTCTTTAGATAATGAAGCCTATGAAGAGTTGTGTTGTCTAACTTGTTTTAGTTTAAAGTTTACACAGTAGAATTTGTCTCTGTGTAATCCGACACTAAGGTTAAAAACCAGGTCACTCTTTCCTCACAGGGTTGTTGAGTCTTGGGGATCTCTTACAGGATTGCTCACCTTCCACCCAAGACATTCTCCCCTGGGAGAACTGTCCCTGTGCCTTTGCAGCCCATCTGAAGTGGTGGTGAATCACATTGAGACAGCACGTCCTGAGAAGAACATCTCCTGTTAAAAGGGCAATTTCTTCCAGCTAAACTTCATCAAGAGGGCAACATGGGTCTTTTCTTACAAAATGGGGTTTTTTGGTGACCGGTAGACTATATCTGGTGCATGTGCAGCCCTAAAATAGCTCTTCCCTGGGTCTGGGGCTTACTCCACTGGGTCATGCATTTTAAGAATTTTGTACCCAAACAGAGCCCAAATAGTGCTTCTGGCTTGGGGTTTTAAGGCACAGTCTTGGTGTGCAAATCTTCTGCCCACCACCACTGCAGTATGATAATTGTGACTCTGCTGCAGAAGTGAGACACTTCCAAGGATCCTGTTTGAAGAAGCACAGCTGCAGTGAGGTCCGGGACAGACACCTCACATTTTCAGAGGGGTGCCATGGGGAAATCGTCTTGATTTGGTGACAGTTTAGAACAAGACCCTAAAACACCCTTATTCCTTTCTCAGCAATGGGATGCGGTAGACCATACAAACTTCCCATGCAACCTCTGCCTCTGGTCTCTGGTGGCCAATGACTTGCTGAGTGCTGTTCATTGTCCCCTCGGTGCCCAGGTCCCCCATCCAGCACAACACCACTCATCTTCTGAGCTGCAAAGGCTCAGTTGTCTGCTCCGGGGTGCCTTGATTTGCCTGTGACACTTGTACAGTCATACCCACCAGTCTGCTCTCCACACTCTTCTTCTTCCTTGTGGCTTTGTTCATCTCTTCCTATAAATGTTGTACTTCGTTAAATGTGAGACATTATAATTTGCTAGCAGTTGTCAAGTATAGACCACACCACATAGCGAAGAATCACAAGCAAGAAGAATGGGAACAACATGAAGAGCAAGACAAACAAAACCAGACAAACAGGTGCATGTCAGAAAAATTACCAAGTATGCTAAACATCCTTGTCTTCAAGAAGTCCGATATTAGATTCACAAAGGTTATGTTTGCAGTCCAGATCCCCCTGAGATTAACAATGAATTCCAATTCACCGGAGCAAAAGTTGATTTAATTTTGTAAGATGGCTACGTTGTTTATGCTTCAGCAAAAGTTCAGGCAATTTTTTTCTAGATAGTTGTTCTCACCAATATTTTTACAGGGTGAAAATGATTCTTTGTAACTGCTTACATTGATTGCAGAAGTCAGCAGCTTTCTGGATCTCCTCAAATACCTCTAATCTGAAAAATTACTATAAAAGTTATATCAAAATATCCCTTCCTCGTCTTCTCTACTTGGTTTCCGATATCAGTATAGTTAATGATTAAAATCAAAACTACTGAATATTTCACATCTTCAGAAATAGGGGGTTTACTACAGCCAATGAAAACGTGTCTTTCTGAAGTATGATCAGTAAAAGAAGAATGCATTTTGCAACTCAAGGAGAAACCGCAAGTTCTATTTATTTTTTCGTATTAGTTTTTTCTTTAACCTGGGCACAAAATAGTTAGCTATTTCTTCTTCTCCAGAAAGTTTTACTCATAAGAGTAGTAAAAAAAACCCAAAATCATCAAGGAAAATACAGAAGTAATCTCTGAAAAAAAACAGTAATTGTTTTCTGAGTATCAGTTGCTTCCTGCATAACTTTTGCCTTCTGTAGAAACGGGTATAATTTTTCCAAGGGAAAAAACCTAAGAAATTCATCAGTGGATGAAATTGGTTTAGTTCCCTTTTCTACAGTAGACTTCAGTTTTCTTAAATGGAAGAAAAACGATTGACATCACATAAAGGGCACAATGTAGAAAGTGTTTGGTGCATATCATTCCTCAGTGACACAAAGCAAAGATAAACAAATGAGAGAGCTGGATCTTTTGCTTTTTGGTTTATTTACTCCTTTTCCAGCAACTTTTTCACATCAAAATGGAGACTCAGATGTTCCTGAATAACAGTGGAAAAATAGGAATCAGAAAAGTCATCTCAGTCTATTTAATGTACTGCTCAATGCTAATTAGAGCCAACCATATTCTGATTCTTTCTTTCAGATTCAATAGACAGATGCTGTCATAAAAGTTATTGACTGTATAAATATTATGTTGTGGCCAGGTATAGATTATTTCAGTTCAGAAATGCGGTAACTTGAACTGTTTCAGATGCTATTAACCTGCCCATTCCTACTATAGAAAGCAAGAAAATTTATAAAAATCAACCCAAAACGTGTGTAGCTACAGGCAATGAATCTATGTCATAAATCAGAAGAATAAATTCTGCTACAGAAAATAGATTTCTGCTATTGCTTGCCTCTGCAAGTAACACATAGACCTTTAAAATTTATACCTCCATTCTCAAAATTGCAACAGAAGATAGTTGGAGATTGCTTGTCATTACAGGTCTGGTGTGTGGGCTGCAAAGCCTGTCATCATTATATCACACTAATAAAACCTGACAACAGTGGCCACATTTGCATTTTCCACATGACACATACTATTTTTTCTGTAACTGAAGAGACCAAATTAATCTGATGAAATAGTATTATTCTTGATGACTTTATAGAACAAGTATTTCTTGGTATATACCACAATGCATTCCATATATTATGGATAGTTTTGCTGTTAATCAACAGATTTTCAGTTTGCCAGAGAAGTCAAAATTGACATATGATAGAAAACCATGGGAGCCCTTTTATCAGGCAAAGCTTAGTACGTCAGAAATTGTTTCTTTTCCCAAAGAGACCAGTGAATTGTCAAAGGCAATAGTGGATGTTCCAGAGAGCCAGTCATCCAGGGAAAATTATTTACAGCACTTACTGACTGCAAAAGAGTTGTATATTTTTGCTGCCCCCAGGATGATTGAAACTGTGAAAAATCAGTTTCACAAAGAGCCACAGTGGGATATAATTTAAACAACAACAACAAAAAATCTCCTAGTGTATCTTCCCCATATTTTAAACTATGGGTTTCATTTTTTACATCTTTCCAGTTCCATTTGTACTGTATTCAACATAAAATCATAGGAAGGGTTAGGCCAAGAAGAGTCTAGCCAGCCCTGCATCCTCCAGCAGTGCCCAGGAGGGCTGGGGACATAAAAGCAGTATAAAAATTTGACAGTAACAATTATCTAGCAATATTAACAAGTTGCAGAATACTGGAAGAGTATTCCGAGAAAGTATTTCTGAGTATGTTATTATTGCTAAATAATTGTTATTGTTAAATTTTTGTACTGCTACTAAGATCTCTATTAAGTGTTCAAGATGCAAACAGCCTATAGACTTATACTGTGCCATGATGATGATGATGGTTTGCCTCTTCTCCTTTCCTAATACTTCCCAACACTTGGTGTACGTTCTGCAAACTGCTGCTTGCTGACCTGATGTGGTGAGACAGCTGTCCATGCAGCCCCAGACCTCTGGCCTGGGGGATGGCAGCTGCCTTAGAGGAGCCAGCGGCCATGGCCATCTCGGTATTTAGGCAAGGATCTAATGAGCAGCATCATTGAAAACTCAGGATTTAGGACTTGGTCAAAGATTCATGGAAATCACTGGCAGTTTTTCAATAATGGGATCAAACTTTCCATCATACGTTTTTCTCTGGAGGAAGGCATGGACCGTATTTTTGGCCAATCCTTGGCCATGTCAGTAAACCTTTCCCATTTTTACCAGCACACTCAGACTGACAGCAGTCTAGCCCACACTGTAATGCTCTCCCAGACTTGCTGTTGCAGTTTTAATTTTAAATGTATTGCATTGGAGGTATGTTTAATGTTTCATACCCTAGTTACACTAGTTGTAGTGCTGTTGAGCACAGTGTGATGCTTATTATTTTAATCATGTTAGGCCCCATTTGGGAGCTAAGTGGTGTGCAGTTACTGTGGGCTTTTTATCTCTTAGATTCAGTTTCCCCACCCCTTTTAGGAGGATGAAAGGTTTTGATGAAACAGCCTGTGCAGAAAGCGCTATAATGCGTACTAGCAGCATGCCACTGTTCCCTTTCAGGGCAAGAGCCATGAGGCGATCTTTTTTTTTTCTTTTTCATCTAATGAAACACATTTATAGAGCTTACACTCTGCTTGCAGGAATCCTGGGCATGCACAAGTATCTGTTTGACAATGCGAGGATCTAATCAAATTCTCTTTAGCAAGCATTCAAAGTGCTTGGCTCTGAAGAGCAGACATGCAGGACCAGCTGAAAGCTGAAATTAAGAAATAAGGTGCACAAATGAAATATACTAGAGCCACGCAGTTTTATTTAAGCATGGGATTATAGCATATTGTGCATTTTAAGAGATCACATCATCATTGGTGTGTTCTCTAATAAAAAAAAAAAAAGAATGGCAGATTTTGGTTCATTTTTCTTTCTCTGTTGGGCTTTGACTTGATCAAGAGCGTTATAAAAGCATGACTTTGGCAGAAGGGGACTGAATTTTGATTTATGACCTCAATATAAGTGGAGACAGTGAAAGCACACCAATTTGAAAGAACTGACTGAAGGGATTCAGTGATTAATCCAGAAAGCTAGTAATTATTGTCCTTGACTGGCAGGGAAAGTGTTAAACAAATACAAAGAAAGGAATGAGGTTTGCTGTTGTACATAATTTCAAGGATACTTGATTTTTTGAATGCCAGATGTTACCGTCCTTGCTTGGCTGCAATGTTTTGCTTTATAGCTCTGATGAAGACATTTGAACAGAAACATGCTAGTCATCTAAAAAGGTATTTAAATCCAGCCATGACTAAGTAGAGCTTGTTGCTGTTTCCAAACAGATAGCCTTTTCCAGCCTTTTATATTCTTAACTTGTTTTCTTCTTGACATCCCTTTGGGTTTAATTCTTATGAACTTCACCATGGGCTGGAAGGTACAGAAAGCCCACACGTGGAGGTGCAACTTTCAGCACTCAGGCCAGAAGCTAGCTGTGGAAAATGGGGGCTGACACCATCAATCACTTGCCTTGGCACTGTTCACTCGCTACTTCAGGTTCACTCACCTTTTGGATGAAATTAGGGAAGAACAAGTAATACTTTGGCTTAGCATGTAGGCATGATATAAATTAACTAATTTGAAAACCATATTAGCAATGTATTTTTGTTACAAAACAAAAGATGCATTGGATTGATGAGCTGGTTTCAGTTTCTAGAGTACAATTAGGAAAAAAAATCAGGTGGAATAAATCTGATAGCTTTCTTGACAGCTGTAACTACCCACCTTGACAGTGAATAAAATTACGGTTCATTTAAATCTGCATTTTGGTTGAAATATTTATGAATATGAGAAACCTGGCACTGCAGAAAAACATAACAGTAAATGATCAGGGAGAGTTTGATGCACTTTCAACAGGAAACCAAAATTAGTATTTTACTGTGCTGTCACTTTAAAATGCCTTTCTTTCCTGTAACAATCCTCTTTTTCTCTTTCACAAAGACTTAATAATTATGCACCCAAGGCAGCAGAAGGCTCTCCAACAGTTTTAAAAACTAGGGCACCTTACTGTCTCTGTGACTGTCATTATGAAAATGGGACACTCATGAAACTGGGGCACCTGGTGACCTTACCAAAGATTTATATTGAAAGTGGTAATGTTAAAAGAAGATAGGCAATCTAAGTGTATCACATTTTTAGAAAGCTAAAATTATTCCCCTGTAAGTGATGGTAAGAATGGAATTTGGAATGTTAATGCACATATATTTGCATTCAGCCTATGTCTGAATACACACGAGTTGGGTGTTTCAATAAGCCCATGGGCAGAAAGCCAACAGGCATTAGTAAATGGCAAAGTAGCCACTCCTGGGTTAGAAGAGCCGAAGCTGTGGCACCCAGGACAGCTGACAGCAAGGCAGCCTCTTCGCCATGGGGACTGTAGTTTCTTGGCAGGCCTCAGCAGTATGGCTAGTTCAAGGAGTTCTTCCCCAAGCCCCTCTCACCCCTTGCTCTTCAGTCATCCTCTGGGCACCCCCTGAGACGTACGTACGTCACCTCTCTGTGGGGACTTTCTGAGGACTGGCTCAGTGATGTCTGGGTTGACCAGAACCAGTTCACTGACGAGGTTTCACACCCCAGCTCCACAAGCGGTGGTGCTGGTGCCATCAGAGGAGCCATGGGGCAGCCCCATCAGCCAGGGCCACTGCCGTAGTCACCAGGCTGGGAGACTCTAGCTTGAGGGAACACCCTGACCCTGTGCAGGAGCTGGTCCTGAGTAGAGGTGTCCTGCCCAACCTGGGACATGGGTAAGGCAGTGGGTCCATAACCCACCTGAGCTATGCTGGGGGATCTGTGGGAAGAGGAGGCTGGGGACTCAGAGGATAATCCAATATAGCTGCTTCAGAGGAACTGTTTCAAAATAGCTTTTACCAGACTTTTCTCTGGTTGGTCAAGGAGACAGAGAGCAGGTGAAGGGATCTGCGGCAATCTGCGTAAGTAAAGCTTATGCATACCTAATTTATTAGGAAACTGCACTATTATGGGAGTCCTCAGTAAATATGCAATTTGCACTCTGCCTGCAGCGCTGTGCCATTCATCAGCCAGGCAGGGAATAGCATTATTTATTCAACTGCCTGAGTAGAGACATCTTGGTGGTGTGGAGAGGGCCACCTTTTCCCCTTAGAAGTGTGAGAAGACAAGGGAAAAGACTGTGGAAAAAATATTCAGCAGCAGAAAAAAGCATCCAAATAACACCTACTAGCTTTAGGGGAGAGTTATGTATTATCTATCTGTTGATGCCACTGTAGCATTTCTGTTGTAGGCATAAAGAGCTTACTGTTTTTATAACCTTATACACAGATCACCTGTGTTGTGTTACACCTGCATGTGCCCCTGAAAAAAACTAAGTTATAAACACTACTGATAGCAGTCATCTTTCCAGAAAATAATGTGCTTAGTTATTAAAGCAGCTTGGGGTTCCCAGCTCATGCTGGAGGCCTGAGGAGACTGGATAGGTTTTGTTTTGAGGACTGTTGTGGTCTCACTTCAGGTTTCCCCCAACAGGTTTTTGTCCTGTCTCCAGGGCAGGACAACCCTGTGGGGATGCATGTAGAAGAGAAGGAGAAGAGCAAGCCTGCCTGTCTGGATGTGTAGGGCAGCTGTAGAGCTTGCCAGCCATTTTATTACACTTTTAGACCATGTGTGCATAGTAGTGTAAAGGCTGAGCAAAATTCAAGCTCCTTTCTACTACACATCGTAGAGTTTTCACACAGGCACTTGAAATAGTGTGTTTTCCATATTCCCAAATGCTCCTGTGAATTTATCACTTAATCCTTCATCCTTATTTATTAATACAATGCAATTTCTATAAGAATTTCATTCTGATCCTCAAATTATTCCTGAGAAAGTTATTCTTAGCTTATGTGGCATTTCAAACAGAATTCTGTCTTTAATTTTTACTCTTTACCATATTTGAAGAACTTAGTCTTTTGGCATTTGTATCTTCCCCGAGGTAAAACCAAAAAAAACAGGAGAAGAAAAGCATTTACTCCTTTCCTGGGTATTTTACGGTTTGGGGATCTCACCAAGAAACTGTAGTGTTCTTGATGCATGAGCTCAACTCCTGCCTTCGCTCTGTCAGAAGATTTGGCACCAACAATGAAGCTGGGATCTAGTGTTCACAATGTCAAGAAAAACTGCCTTTTCAAAGCTGAGTACAGAAATATGTCAGTCCTTCCAGCCTGATAATGGAGGGGTTTTATTGTTCATTTAATGTAAGGACAAGAGTATGGAACAAGCCCAAGTGGCTTCAACCTGCATGTTTTCAAATACCACTGTAGCATGACATTTTTAATTAAAACACAGTGGCTGTGGCGGGACAATGCGATGGAGTATTAATCACTGTACCCTGTGAAAACAAAGCTCTGTTTCACAATTACTTATTAATTTCTCTTCAGTATGTAGTGCTAAGAAAAGTATGCTGCAAGAGTACTAGTTTTCTGCTAGTTACCAAAGACAAAATCTGGAGTGCTGTAACTATTACTAACTTGGATTTTGAGATTGTCTGTAACTGTTAATAAGGTCCATTTTCTGTTACTGTTTATCAGCGTCTGCTGGCAGAACTTACCACCTGGAGTTAGGAGCAGTGAATACTAACTCAGGAGCTACTTACCGCTGTACGCACCTTGACTTTGACAGTATCCATTTTAGAGGGCAGAAACAGCCTCTTTCCCTCTTTTTGTAGTTGGTTACTGCATTTGCAATATCTCTATTAATTTAGATCTCCAAAGGAGAATCAATTTTGCATGTTTTGACATGAGAAAATTTATCTTGTTGCCTTTTGTCTGACCCCTCTCTTTTTTTAGTTCTTATTTATACTCACACAGAGTCTTTATCACAAAGGTTATCCCAATGTTCATCTTTTGTATCTGTCACTGGAACAACTTGTTCTTGTCTATGGCATGAATATAGCACTCAGCTCTCCTTGAACATCTCCTTCTACAACATACTCCTTAAGAATAGGAAAGAATGATGTCAGCAGTGTCCCTTTTAGAAAAATAATTAAACAAAAAAGAAAAACAGAACAAAACCTCATCATTCAACAGAGATGAGGTCACAGCCAGGAATAGCTTCAGAGAGTGACTGAACGAGACTTGCTAAATCTGCAGAGAGTGGTGAACAAAACTTAACGGAAGCCTGGCATATTCTCCACATATGATGGTTAGTGCAGTGGAGAAGGTAGCACCATACAGGATGTAAGTTGCCTCATGCTACTGACAATTGATCATAACAAATTCTCAAATGACAGATCTCCTGTTGGGGTTGTGGATGAGGAGGAACTTAGCTCCAGTTCATGGCTTTAAATGAAATAATTCAAAACCTGTACATGAATCTTTATTAAATCTTACAATTAATGTATAAGAGGAAATTTTACCTATATAAAAATCATACATTGCTGAAACTGGCCAAAGGCCTCATTTTGTCATAGAGGATAGAAGATGTCTTCACAGATACCTAAAAATACTTTTTTTTTCTATTCAATAAACATGCATAATTGTTAAGTGATGAATGGAAAAGTGTAAGCAGAGATGGACAGTTCCACGCTCCTACCTTTACTGTTAAGGTGCACAAGTACGCAAACGATTCACTTCATGTTTATAAATCTGTATCAAGTCACCTTGAAGTCTGTAAAATACATGTCGAAAGAAAGTAGGAGAACCTGCCCTCCAGAGGAAACTATTTTTCTCCATTGACTGTAGAGGGAGCCTAGAAATTAACTTTGACTTGATACCTAACATATGCGTAGTAAGGTGGAGGTGCGATCCCTCTTGCTTGTGTGTACAGCCAAGAACACTGCAAAGAGTTTGAGCTGGATGCAGTCTCAAATGGAGGAGAACACCTCTGACTTTGTGTGTCTTTTTTTCCTTCCTGTGTCTTGAGTAGTTTTACTCAGCAAACATCCATCTTCAGATTTCTTTTTAGTGCCATTGCATGACCATTTTGTTCCAGCCAGCTCCTAAATGATCCCACTTGGTAAAGATTTTCTTAACAAGAAAAAAATGAAAAGCTGCATGAAGCTCATACAGGGATGCATGCCTGCTGTTAGGAGTGGGTAAAGAAGTTTTTAATACAAACACAAGATTTCTTCCCCTTTCACTCTTCAAAATTTAAACAACACAAAATAAGAATAAAAGTAATTTTTATTTTTAATGTGTACTAAATTTTCCTTTTTCATGTATTTTGTATTATCATTTTCTACAAAATATTCCTGTGACCTGGCTGCAAAATATCATGCAAGTACAAAAATGTAATAGCAGATGTTAGTCTTGCAGATGTGCTGACCAAAACACAGAAAATTGGAAGATTTATTTTGCTTGCAGTGCACTTGACTGCTGCTTAAAAAAAAAAAAAGGCATTCATCTGTATTGGAACAATTTAGCAGACTACACAGTTTGATGTATTTTACTGCTTAAAATCGATTCTTACCCTTCTGACAACTCACTGTTTGGATCTAACATGGCACAAGAATGGAACTAGGCAACAGTGATTAACAGATCGGATCTTTTCTAGTCCGCAAGCCTCCTCAAAGCCATTATTATGAGCCACTCTTTCAGAAAGTGAAAGATGGTCACCCAAGGCACCCATGCAGAACAATACTTTCAGTGATGAAGGATGGGGTGGAATTGATTTATTCCCATTATTTCAAAGTTTCTTCCACTCCAGAATGGAAATAAAGCTTCTAGAAACTCCCTGTAACTTTTACAATTATTTGCAGGCTGGTAAGAGACTTCATTTTGAGAAGTGAAAACAAAATGTTTCAGTTTCTCACCAGGTTCAAGGAACAAAATCACCTCTAGCTCTTACCCAGGGTGTGCCTGTTTATTACTCAATCCTGACTCCTCTCCTAAACAAGGCTCCTACTGTGAGCTTCTTTAGGTCTCACAGCGATTCCTTCAGCAGCTGCAATGCAGCCTGACCTCTTGTGCAGCCAGGACACAAGTCAGGTCAGCAATAACCTTTAAAAACAAGGTATTAGTTATTAAGAAACCCTTCAGCTTTAAATGCAGAAAACAAAATAGGCACAGACGTCCATGCTGGCAGCATTACTTGCTTCTCTGGCTCACCACTCCCAGGATTCATTCAGTCCCTGCACCCGGCAGTCTCCTTCCTAGTGAAGCGCCCAGACACCTCGGTCCTTGGTGTGAAACTCGAGTCACAGCGTTTGCACGTGTCCTGTCCCCTTTGGCTGGCAGTTGTTAAGAAGTTAATGTCCACTTGGTGACTGTCATTGTTATCTCCAAGAAAGCACCATATCTTGTCAGTCTCTGGGTAGGCATATCTAGGCGGGTACAGCACACCAACTTTTACTCTTCTGGCCCAGAGAAGACATGAATCACATCTAATGCTGAGCCCATACTAACATAAGGCAAACACGCTGCATGAACTGCTCCATTCTTCACAATCAGCATACATTTAACAACAGTGTTATTTTATACAAACCAAAAAAATAAAAATGCCTTCAAAAAGTGTTCCTTTAAAATCTAATCTTTTACCAGAGTTGATTTTTCCGCAAAACACATCAAATTGTTATCATTTGGCTTCTTTAAAAAAAAAACAACCCCAAACCACCAAGTAAACCAAAAGTCTCTGAGAACTTCAGACTAGATGCCTCCCTTGTTCCCTCATGCAGGCAGATGGGAAGGGCCACATTCTGCTCCTGTCACTTCCAGGGAGAACTGTGCATATGCCCATGGCACATCTGGATGCATGGGCAGTGGAGGTGGGGGCAGGGAAGGACCATGTAGTTGTACAGCATTGGGAGGGGGGTCACTGGATCACAGCTCTCCTAAAAGCTGCTAGGCACTTGCCCACTGACTATTCCAACAAATGCAGGGATACTGAACGGGAAACATAACTCTATTATTGATATTATGAGGGAGGCAAAAAAAAAGTATTTCTTACTCCAAACATCTAGGCTTGGCCTTTTCTCGAAAATTACCTGCAAAACATTTGAATGAAGAAACTTAACATGAGTATGCATCCAGCTGTATGCAGCTGCTACCCCCAACAATATTGTCAGGCAGTTCATAGGATGAATACCAGAGCATCACATCCAGAACCTGCCTTGGTCTTGTCCTTCTCCATCCTAATCTTAACCCTAGAAAAAATCAGTTATCTATCCTAACCTTCATAATTCCAGGTAAGAGGAATCCACTTGGTTTCAGCCATAGTTACAGCAATTCTTTGCAAGCTGTTTGCTCTGGGATCGTGCCTCTGGTACTATTTTATACCCTCAGAGTTTGCACAGTATGGTTCTCAGTGCATTCAGGCACGATAATGTAGTACAAACTGAGGTAAGGAAGTCAGACAACACTCTCATTTTACAGAGGTTCATCCTGGAAAGAGGAAAACAGCGGTTCAGAGGTAAGCAAATCTGTGCAGTGCCTAGAAATCAGCTATGCTATGATTAAATCATAGCTCTAATACTATGTATATTTATTTTCAAAGTGATTCAAATGGGTACTTCAGTCTTTTTGCATGCACAGTTGGAGACCTTGAAAGAATTTTTTTTCTCAGACCTCATCACTTTAAATTGCTGCCTTTTCAGGGCAGTACACAAAGTCACCAGCCACCTTTCAAAGGTTTGACAGGTGTGTCTTATCACATCAGTTAAATCCATGCAACAAAACTCTTGGCTAGGAAACCTGCAACCAAGTGCAGTAGCAGCACAGTAGTTAACTCCTTCCCTGCCTCTCTGTCCTCATGTTCACCTCTGACAATAAGCCCAGTAATACATTGATTAAGCATAGAATATTTATAAGGGCAGAAATACAGAGGGAGCACTGAAAACCAACCATCAGAAGATCGTGCTGGCATTTTATTTTTCAGAGCTGATTTTCATCTAGAAGATTGCTCAGTCACCCTTACGGCACAACCACTGCAGCATTGCATAATGAAAAGCTGGCTGTAGGGTGACTTTTAGTGTTCCCTGTCTATGCTCTGCTCCACTCTTACTGTGCAGCACAGAAAACAGGGCTGTATATGCTTTATAAGGAATATCGCTCACCTCTTTAAAGGACAAGTAATAGTCTCATCCCTAATTGCTTCCCCTGTGTAAGTAAGGAACATCCTGGACTCTCTGCTGCAGTTTGTACCATGGTTCAGCTTGGGGCAGCCCTTCTAGAGTCAGGGAGAGCATGTACAGTGTGTTTTGCAGACAGACTTGTGCATCTCCTGCCCAAGCTGATGCAGTGTTAGGAAGCCCTGCGGCTGGGGATGGGTAACCAAGGTGGTGTGGTCCTGCCAACACTGCACAGGGACCAGTCACAAGGATGGGAACAGCAGCTTGTGCGCGCTGTAGCAGCTTTTGTGATACATATGTCTGTAGTCCAGGACTACGACCACGGAATGTAAGTAAGTTTTCATGAAAAAAACCAGGTACATATAACATAACAACTAGTGTGGGGTGGATAAGCTATTTGGGTCTCAGGGTACATACAGCTTAACTAATCTACAAGAAAGTTATGTATACTGTAGATGTAAGGTTGCATCAAACAATCCTGCCCTCTGCACTGGCATCATTCAAACCAGCCATTAAGATGCTTTGAATTTCATTCAGAACTTGGTTAGAAGCCAACCTCAGGGCCAGGGCATGTGAAAGGAGGCTTAGATCCAGAAGCCAGGAGCTTGCAAAAAGAATTAATTATTTTTAGCATCATAATAATTATAGCTGTTCCCTTTGAGACATCTGTGAGGGAGTTAATTTGTAATGGATAACTTTCTAGTCCTTTTTGGAAATAGAGACACCATATGTCAGAGCTACTTTTCTGATAAGTTGCTTCTTTGGCTGACTTTTTCAAAGTTTCTGCTTCCCATTTGTTTTTTCTGTGATGAACTGAAACTTCATTAAGCTACATTCAGGAACTGAGCCCTATATCCCTGCTTAATGAGGATCAGGTTTTATTTTTCTTGGTCCTCCATTTTGTGATTCTTAGTTGTGAATATGTCTTTTCTCAAATATAGCATCAAGGCCGGAGGACTGTACAGATATATCTGCTTTTAGTGATGCAATCTGGCATTAGATATGGAAAATACTACATGGCTTTTCCTCCCCTGGATGATCCTGCAATTTGTGCTTTGGGTTGTGAGCAGCTTCACTATGTTGTGTCTTCACCTGCTCCCTTTTTCCCCTTTTGCCACTACTGATAGTGCAGTAGTGATGATAAAACTCATGGTTTTATCTAACAGAGACTGAAGCAATTGTTTCCCTTTAAGTTTCTCAGGAGTACCAGTGAACACCAGTAATCCTTGAACATGTGCTTAAGTACTTTGCTGATTTTTTAAAAGTTGGTAAAATAGGTACTACAAACCCAATTTTCTCCATTTCTTAGTTTTACCAAGCAATCTGGTCTCTTCTTCATTCTGTCAAACAAAATGTGGTGTATCACCAGAGATGGAATCTGCCTGCAAGCAAAAATAGCAATGAAAGCTACCGTGCTGCCCCAGAGCATCAAGGGAAATATTCAGTCCAAAGCATCTGGGCTTAATAGTGCAAATATTAAAAGAACAATAAGACAAAATCTGCTTAAATGTCAGCAATAATATGGTTCAGACTGTCCTTGGTCGCGCTGCATCAGTTCCTGTGGTGTTATGTAACGCTACAGCACCTTTCTTAACTTAATTCCATACAAAATCTTATACAATACCTCACATTTTAATCAAAAGTTGAGAACAACATTTTAGCTCCCATTTTTCTCCTAAAAGGAATTAATTCCATCGTGAGCTGGAAGAAAATGAGTAGGCAAAATATTCTGGCTAATTCCAGAGAATACAATTTTTTTTTCAATTTTATTAATGCTCTCACGTACACATTTCTCATCTCATATCAGGGTGGAATCAGTGGAATTTCAGAATATGATACAGAAGAGCCAGGGACTGAACATGGTATGTGTACTGATGGGTGGCAGCTGGCCATGCCAGCTTTGATCTGGTATGATTTGAAGGATATAGCGAGCGGGTCTTTCCAATCTTTTTTCAATGTGGATACTTGTTTCTTAAGTTGTGGGGGATTTTCTTTCTCTGTGTGTTAAGCATGTAGGTTCCATTTTTAATACCTAAGTATTTAAGACCACCCTTTTCATTACTCTCCATCCACAAAGAAAAATAATTTTCAAGTTTTCTGGGGTCTTTTTTTTTTTTTTTCATGGATGAATTTCTACTTACATTTTCAGGGCACAAAGACCATAATTCCCTGATCTAGCAGAACAGTTAGACCTTCCTGAAACCCGGGGAATTTCACTTAAGGCAGATGAGGTGCTGAATTTCCCTTCTCTGCTGAGAGTCTTTTGACAGTACTAGTCCCCAGCTGCAACAGTAAATATACTAAGCTTTAAAGATGACTAAATTAGGTACAAAGCCACAGGGGATTTCCTATTACCTCTGTAAATGTAAGTATCTCCTGCTGATTAAATGTCCTGTAAACATTCTTAGACAGTTACTCATGCAGGTTGATTGTACAGTAGGACTAAAGAAAAACACCTACTTAGCTGAATAAGATATTCTGAAAACATTTTTAAAGTAATAAGCTGGCTATAAGAACTAACATAATTTTAACACTGAGAGGAAAAGAACAGCTGGATGTTGTTGGAGGGGTTGTGCATCTGTCCTCTTCATGCTTCCCTCATCCAACAGTACTGTAGCTTAACTTATCTGGATCCTTTCCCCATTCCCACCGGATATTTGTACCCAGATAATGGGATAAAATAGCACTATTGTTTCATAACTGAATAACTTAAATGAATGGGAGAAATGCAGTAAAATGTTCAATCTTATGTATATAGAAATAGATACATTTGAATGGATATGTGTAAAAAAAAGGGCATGTATTTTTATGTGAAACTACCTTTACATTTTATTTTACCATCAAACTTTCACCATAAAATTTAGAATGGAATTGTCACATAAATGTGCTTATAGCTCTAATGGAATAATTTCTGTTTCCCTTCATTTAAAGCACCTGTTTTAGGGCATCTAGATGTTTTTTTTTTATCTATGCAGAGATAACCAAACATTGCAATTACTTTTGAAAATAAGGCCTGCACTGAATATTTTATATAAAACACATACTGTTTCTGCTTGTAATGGTTTTGGAGTCTGAGGTTGCTTTTTTTGTTTTGTTTTCTTTTGGGCTTGCATTTATTTTACAATTCAGGAATTTCATGCAGAAGGAAATGACACCTTTGAAGAGTATTGATGATGATGTAACAATATTAAAATGAATTTAAGAGTTTAACTTTAAATCTTTGGTAGAAAAGAAATATTGGGGAGAGGGGTGAATTGAACAGTGACGAGCTATGCCACATGTGGGTGGAGCATAGAGTCCTATTTGACAATATTCCCATGTTCCTTTCTGCTGACGTGTCCCCACTGACCAGTGAAGAGCGCACCAGGGACAGACAGACAAATAGTCACTCAGCTCGGAATTGTTCTGCACCTTCTGTTGAGCACACAGGAACCAGAAGTCAAGCCCACTAAGCAGAAAGAGATAGTCCTCCCCTGTCTCTTCCTAGCAGGAATCTTGAGATTGATCTCAAACACAGATACCTTTTCAGGAGGTTTGTATGATTTCTGAATCATCTTCAAGTTCCTATCCTGGGACAGTAAACAGTGGGATGGTGCAGCTTGAACTGCGTTTGGCTGCTCTTTCCCCTTCAGTCACTATTTTCTCCTTGTCCCCAATCTACCCTCGGGGTGCCATCCTGCTAGACTTCAGCTTGTATAGATGAGAGCACTTTGTTCTTTTATGATTCATGAAGATGTACCGGTCCATTACCATCAGCAAGGATAAAATCCACTTCTTTCATTTAAATAAATCTCTTGCATCTGTATGACTGCATCAGTCTGACAGTCTTAATGCTGATGTACCTTTCTTTAAGTACATACAAAATCAAATCCAAAGGACAAAACGTATAGTCAACAGGGAACTCTATAATTCTTCTAACTGCAGAATAGAAAATGAAACAGACCAAGATCACACAAGGTGTTGACATATTTAGATTTCTATAAGGCATTTGAAATGTTACAGTGCACTAAATCATTTAGGAGACTGAATGATATGAAAGAAGCATGCCTTTCATTAGAAGGTTGTTTGGTATGTCTCTACCTATAATTACAGAGAGTAAATCACTTTAAAGGGACATTTTTTTAAATGAGATCCTTCTAGCCTTTGGAAGACAACATAAAAACAGTTTTCTTATATTATTATACAGCTCTCTGATATTCAAAGACTGAGAAAATTGGAACCATAATGAGAACATGGTTTGGGGGTATTCTAATTTGCTCAGTAAAGTGGAAATTTCAGCACCAACTGAAGTGTACAACCAAAGCCAAGAAAAAGAATAAGACTATAGGACAAGCAGGATAACAGCTGCTAGCCTAGGAAGAAATGACTCTGGAAAAAAACAGAGATTAATATGTAGATGAATATAATTTCTCATGCAATGTTATGATCAAGAGATTAACATGATAGAGTGGATGTATGCATTAACTGATGAACTGTGTGTAGGGATGCTGTGGGCAAAACTCAGCTGCTGAACAGGTGTCTAGTGCCATATGAAGTGCTGTTCAGCACCGAAAACACTCAAGCACGTCACACAGATATGACAAAGGACCTACCAGAGATGAAGATTTGGGGTGGCAGCTGGAAGTTAGGCAAGATACACTTGTGCATCTAGATTTTCACTAGATACCTACACTCAGGCAAACGAACCCTACCTCTATTACTACTGAATTTTAGTACCAGTGTAACTACTACCAGGACATGGTATTGTGTTCCATTTTCAACAGCTCAAGAGAGAGCATAAAGACAACTCAGAGACACTTCAGAATTATGCAATGAGTGAGGACATATATCTTATCATGATAGTAACAGGGAACTCACCAAATTTTTAGGAGACCTAAAAATACAATTGATCATAGACTAGGGTTTCTATATGGGAAATTCAAGTCTGAGAATACAGTTTTTCAATCTAAAAGATTGCTAACTAATCTAAAATCTGCTAACTGCAAGTCAAAGGTAGATACATTCTTAGCAAAAATTGGAATAGGAGTTTTCACACAGATGACAAGGGTTATAGGCTAGTAGGAATGAAAGAGTTTTGTTTGTTTATTTTAATTTATTACTGGAAAATGGCAATTACATTTGAATACTTCTCTAAACAAGAGAAGCTCTAGTTCAAACAAAAATTAAGTTTTGGTCTTCATGATGAATATGGATTTTTTTTTTTTAATCTGAGTTCATGAACTTGCTTCATTATATATTAAAAATACCTGAAAGCCAAATTATAGACTTGGGTTCATGTTGACAGTGACCTTGAGAGGCTAGAGAAATGGGTCAACTAGAATCTCATTATGTTCAACAAAGCCCTTCACCTGGAGAGGAATAACCTCATATACCAGCACAGGCTAGGGACGCACCAGCTGGAAAGAAGCTTTGCAGAAAAGGCAGTGAGGGTCCTGGTGGGCTACAAGTCAACCCAAGCCAGGAATCCACCCTCGTGGCAAAGAAGGCCAACGGTGTGCTGGCCTGCATTAGGAGAACCGTTGCCCCCAGGTTGAGGGAAGTGATCATTCCCCTCTGCTCAGCACTGGTGAGATACATCTGGAGTGCTGGGTCCAGTTCTGGGCTCCCCAGTACAGGAGAGACATGGACATACTGGAGTGAATAGAGCAAAGGACCACAAAGGTAGTTAAAGGATTGGAGCATCTCTGATATGAGGAGAGGCTGAGAGAGCTGGGACTGCCTGGAGAGAAGACTCAGAGGGATCTTACCCATGTGTAAAAATGCCTGATGGGGGAAGTAAAGGTGGAGCCAGGCTCTTTTCAGTGATGTCCAGTGAGAGAACAGAAGGCAATGGGCACAAACTGAAACACAGGATATTCCATTTAAAGATAAAAAACCCCAAACTCTTATTTACTTTGAGGGTGGTCAAGGTTGGTCCTTGAGAGGGAGGGATGGAGGTCTTTGGAGGCAAATACAGCATTTTTCAAATATGAATTACTTGATTTAAGGTGTCCACAAAATCCAGCAGTGGCTTAAGACTTTACTTGAAAAACCTTACACACCTTACATTCTTCAGGCCATCCCTTTGCTAACTAATCTGCCAATAAATGAGAAATCAGGTTTTGAATGTAAAGGCACATGCCACTCATTTTTTTCCCAGAAGAATGCACTGCTGCTTGAAATTGGTTTAAATTAACCCTAAAGTGAGACTGAAAACACAGGAATGAGATCAGAGACTAACCAAATGTATAAGCATGTTCCTATAACTCCTTTCAGAGGAATACATTGTTTTGGAGAATTGTTAAAAAAGAGAACATATACAAATGAAGGGGCGGGGAGACACAACAAAGCTTTTCTCATCATTTGGACTACTGCTAGCACTTTTGACCTTTCTCTCATCATTGAACTTTCAAAAGATGAAAGGAAAGAACCAGCCCTTGGAGAACTCCAATCAAGTAGAAGCATTTTAGAGTGGAGAAGCTATTTGTGGACAATCCTTTCTATAGACAAATTGAATTATTCTTAGCACAGAGCTAGATTTTCTGGTTTACATATACGGTGATTCATTGTTCTTGTGATTTGCAGTTCTGCATGGCTGAATTAAGTGCTGTTTAGCATCCAGTCATTGTGAAACTACTTTACACTACATACAGGTGAATTAAAGGTAAACTTAACTTTCGCGTGGCAAGAAGAAAGGTGGATGACATACTCGATCCACTGCCTTCTTGAGCAATTTACAGAAAATAATTGCAGGAATGAATACAACAGGCTAGCATGAAGGAAAAATGGGCTAGGAAACAACCTGTCCACCTCAGGTATTTAACTTGCACCTAGCATTTTGCAGTCTGGTGACACAGTCTCTTCCAGTCCTTTCTTACCTGCATGTGAAGAGGTCACTGAAGGCCTCCAGAGGGATAGCTGGGCTGAATTACTTAGGTGCCTCAGCTGAAAAGGTGAGGCCTTCAGAGGTGCTTCTTTCTCCCTTGCACCAATGGAACAGAACTACTTCAGGAGGTTACTTCCCTCTGAGCCCAAGGTTTCTGTCCCTGTTATTTGCCTGAGCAACATACTGGGGTCCCACCATGTTTAGTGTTGTTTTATCAGCATGGAGTGGATATTCAAAGTCCTGTTCTGCCTGACTTACTAAATAGCTTTTTAATTTTCATTTTTGAAAAGTTTGTCTGCAATTACTCATCCAAGGAAGCAATGACTCTTCTGTCCCAAGAGGCTTTTTATCCAGCATGAAAATAAAGCACACACTCAGCTACTCCACACCTCCCAAGATCTCTCTGCTGTAACCACCAACAAAGTTCCTAACTTCTTTACACAGTCGTCAGTATTGCCGTCCTTGTGTACTGAGAACTGGGCTCAAACTGCCAAACCTTTTTGCATTGTCACTAGTGATATCAGTCTCATACTACTCACTTAAGACAAAAGTTAATTTACTGTTTGGAGGTCAAAAGCCCAAATGTTGGTAATTCCAGTTACAAGTCATTTGCTATGCAACAGAGATATATGCGCATTGTGTCTGGACACAGCTGTTTAATTTAAAATTAACTGTCTGCTCAGTCAGAGGGGGAAGATATTTTCATTGGTACTTTTAGAGTAAGGGAGGGAGAACATAAAATCACTGAGATGTTTCACATGTCAGTAGCGGAATAAAACTGCATTGTGAATGAAGCAAAGTAATCAACCCAGCTGTCCTTTCCCCATCAGCTTCATCCTCTGTGGTATAAATTAGGGATGCTCAACTGGTTTTGATAAAATAAAAATAACTATGCACAAAATTTTCATTATATTTCAGATCAACTAATTCAGAAAATTAAAAAGTATGAAGAGTCTTTGATATAGATTGCTTTTTTAGTCCTGTGAATTTGCTTCAGGTTGTATAATTCTGTGGGAGCTATATTTTTAGACCTTCATGCTGTGGGGAGTCCTTCCTCAGATGAGACTGAATCCACAAATACATAAGTACTTATCAGATTATTCTGAAGTTTGCCCTTTTTATTGTGAAAGCTGTGGGAGGAGGAGAAGTTGAAGTTAAGAGAGGGAAATCTGAAAAATAGCAAGGATTTTGGAGACAGGTTCTTATACCTGGTGGCTGTTTTTCAGTCCCTTGATAATTTTGTCAATCCCTGGAATAATGGGAAGAGATGTACTCTGAGATAGGGTTTGCTACTGCCCTTTGTCTCTGCCTCTGGCAGAAAGTCTTGGGTTCACTGACATGTGATTGTCAACTTTGTATAATTTAAGGGAAGGGATCTCTATAAAAAGATTTTCAACTTGAAAAATGCCAAGGGAGTAAAATGTGCCAAAGGTGTTAAATTGAGTGCATGGGGTTCATTATTTCAGTATTATACTGTATGGAACACAAACTGAATCTATGGATAAAGCTGATGCATACACATGGTCTTCACATACCGTATCCTCTCATAAAATGCCCTTTTTAATATAAGGTAATACTGGTTGCCACTATAGTTATACAGTTGTACCATTTTTGTTTAGGAGAAGACTAAAAACCCTTTATTTTAAAATGTATTTGACATTTGCACTCAACAATTAAGGTGACATCATTCCACAACAGACATGATACCGCTAACAGTTAAAAAGATTTGATTTATGATTAAGCTGTTGTCTCTTGTTTTTTACTTCTCTAAAACAAGGAACTGACATATTGTAGAGAGTTGATGTTAACCCTGGCCAGCAACTAAGCATCAACCAGCCACTCACTCACTCACTCCCCCCCCAGAGGGATCGGGGACACTATCAGAAGAACAAAAGCAAAAAACCCTCGAGGCTTGAGATAAAGACAGTTGAAGTGAAGCAAAGAGGGGAGAAAACACAAACAAGTGATGCAAAAAACATCACCCACTACCTCCCACTAGCAGACCAATGCCCAGCCAGTCTCTGAGCAGCAGCTGCCTTGG
>VYZV01005044.1:13119-27730 GCA_013401275.1 Pandion haliaetus | reverse complement strand
TTCTTTTTAGATAAAAAGCTCCTAGTGTTTGTTATTATCCATAAAGGAAATGTTTCTTCCCTATATCCTGAATGTAAGGTGATATTTATACTATCTCTGCTTCTGACTTATCAATACATTAATTAACTCCACATCTGACTTCTGTTATCTCTTTGTTTTGCATAATAGTGTTAAAGAGTTAGCTTGAAGTGTTTCCATAATATAGCTATTTAGGTTTCCCTAATTATTACCTAATACATGTACTACCATCATTATATAAAATTATTAATAATATTTCTTTCTGGGCAGGGAATTATTGTTATTACTGCAACACCTTCTAGTATGATCTTTGTGCTGTGGCTTGTAGTGGAAAGAAATAATAATAGTGCTGGAAAGGGCCAAAATGCTTGGTTCTTGGAGATATGCCAAGGAAAATAAATGCATGGTTACCTTTCTCTGCCAGGTAATCTTGCTGGTGCTGACTGGGACATAGAAGAAATTATTCCCATCAGGTTCCTTTCAGTTGAGATGTTTGTGCTGGCAGAGAAACAATTTCACATGCATATTTACCCCAAGAACTAGTATCCTGAAATTTTGCTCTTCTGTTTATTTTTAGTGTGCTTTACGTGCAAGAGACACAGAAGAAACAGAAGTCAACCTGCCTTACACAGCCTCTGCCATTCATATACAGACTTAGATACTTATTTGCAAACTTGGCTTGTTGCACATCTGCCCAAGCTGCTTCTGATGGGGAGATAACACTGCTTTTGAAAGTGGTTTAGCTTAACACTGAAAGTTGTATTGCTAAGTGACTTTGTTATGAATTTTTTCTTTTTTCCAGCTAACAAAGATCTGCTGGGAGAAACATGAAAGAAATCAGGTATCAGATATGCTCCTTGGACAAGACAAGGAAATGCACTTAACAGTTTACTTGCTTACTTTAAAATATTCCTATCCACTCTTCTAGGCTGAAACAAATTATACTAATTTCCTTCATCTTCCTTGCTTCCTATGGATGAAGAACTTACTACTTGCATAAGTATCTTCCATGATGTGTAATTCAGCTCGACTTTTAGCAGTTCTCACATTTCTCAGTCTCAGGTGATATACATCTAGGAATTAAAATCTCTCATTAAGGGCATAACTTTCAGTATTTATTCACCTCTACAGTCACATTACAGACCTCCTTGATCCTTTAACCCTCAGGGTTTATCACTGGTTCATCATATTGTCTCAAGAGAATTTTTTTAACACCCTTTCCTACGGACCCTCCAACATCTAATCTTCTACTGAATCCTCATTCACCTGAGCCCTCTTCAGCTAGGTTTTAACCCTATGGTGATTCAGAAGTGTCTCCAGATCACTTCTCCACTCTTCTGTTTCTCATTTTTAAGTCATCCACGTCATGCCTCAGCATCCAAGACACCTGCATGGTGTCAATCCTTCAAGAAAAACTGTTTTTACCTGACTGCATATCTGTACCTTAAGTAAAATCTTTCTTATCATAACCAATCCCTGTTGTTTGTTTTTCATTTTTCTTGCTATGCATTTACATTTGTCTCTTGGGAATGGGATGAATTCTGGAGAGATAACATAAACCTTCTCTTCTTTGATCATTCTAGCCTAGCGTAGACAACCTTGGCCCACTCCAGTGTAAGTTCTTGTCCTGATGCCAAGAACACTCAGTAGGGTCCTCCCAGCTATTTTCAAGATCCCCTTAGCTCTGATCCTGTTTCTCAGTTCTTGTTTTCTCTACATCAGCCCCTGTGGTGGGATTTTAATTTTCTTTTCCCTAATAAGGGCCTTTTCCTGGTACAAGTTCTAGTTTTCTCTATACCAGCTATGAAGGGCTCCTTGGCTGCCCATTCCTCTTTCTTTGTTGGACTAACTTTGTTGTGCTGTTTTCTCATGTGCCAACTTATCTTGTGCTCCCACCAACTCTTTTTCTTCTTCTTTGAAGCAAACCTGTTCTTCAGCTCTGAGTTCTCTCTTTTCCTGCACAGGCTACACGGGCACTTGTTTCCAGGTTCACTTTCTTGTACTAGAATTTTCTCTGTAGTTCTGTTATGCAGAACATTTGCTGAACATCACTATGCCCAAAAGTCAAGAGATCTGTAGCTCAAGCATATTGCCAAGTGTTACATCTTCCCTCTCTTGCACACCCCCCGATTCTGAAGTAAAGTCTACCACCACCTTTGGTTATGCCGCTTGTTTATTTGTCTCCTTTGTCATGAGTTCCAGCTGATGACTCTTCAGCCAAAACCAGCTTCCAGATTGTGTACTGCTGGCAGGGGAAGGGGAGGAAATGATATCACTGGAGGTTTTAAGAAAGTAAGAGTAATTCAGCAGAGTAATTGGGTTTTTCTGACAGGCTTTTCTTTTTTTCTTGATGAAGGCTCATGAATCCACAATACATTCTGGCGTCCTGAAGCAACTTGAATCATTATAGCACAAATGCATAAAGCTTTAGCTTAAATTTTCATTATATGTATGCTAATTTATATTTCTTTGTGGGGATGGGGTTAAAAAGAACCCTGGAATTTTTTTTTTTCACCAGTTCATTTTCTTTCTTTTTTCTTGCTGCAGAAAAAGCTAGTATCAGGTTAAGATCTGTGCAGCAATAAACCTTTGCCACTGGCAGGCCTCTAGCAGTCACAAACAATTAGTTCTTTCTGTGAACGGTCCAAGGTTAATTTTAGCCTCCTAAACTGTCTCCTGCCAGATCTGATAAGTTTTCTCCTTTAGCTCCAGCTGTCTGGTCCCTGATGGCATTTGGCTGCAAGGAGGATGGCATTATCAGCCCATTAACTATCACTAGCAGGAGAACTGTGATGCTGATGAATATTGATCATCTGTTCCACGGGGTTATCAGATGATGCTGAGTGAACCTGATGCTTGGTTGTTTCTGTGGGTAGCTTTTATTTTTTACTAGCTGATGGTACTTCTTGAGAGCAATGCAGCAGGACATCTCTGCTTTTGCCATCAACAGGTTATATTTGACTGCAGGAAAGGACTGGAGTGAATGCTTTGCCCTGTCTGGGTCAAAGTCCGGATACAACCCATGCAGCCACCTGTCTCCCTTATCACATGGCTTTGCAAATTGCTTTTATTAGTGAAGCAGGGAGAGTCCCAGCAGGTTAGAAAGGATTGAAAACGGACTTTCAGGCACTGGAGGGATCTGTGTGGTACTCTAAAGTGTGGATGTCTTGCACCAGAGCGGTGACTTAGCTGTGTCTGGGGGAGGGGGTATAAAAGATGTGGAAGGTATACCAGTGAGACCCAACGTGATGGGACAGCAGTGTGCAACCCAGCTTCCTGCAGACACTTGAAATCAGAGGGTACACTTGGTTGGTTTGTTTTTCAGAGAAGACAATTATGAAAAAAATCTATGTAATGCTACTGTTTTCTTCCTAATCAAAGCAATATTACTTCAGGACTCTGGAGGCTAAACAAAACTTGCTTGGAGTTTGGGGGGTTTTTTTCAGTCTGGAAAAAATGAATATTATGTTTCCTTTCAAGGCATAGCAACAAATTCTAGGACTAAAACTAGTCCATTAATCAAGTTAAATTTTGATAAAACCTTTATTTCAGATATTATTTACCCATTTATTTAATTACTTTGGCAGTCACAATTCATTCAAGAGACATTTGGGGGAAGAAAAAGCAAACAACAAAACAGGATCATCGTATTAAGACAAACAGATATTGAACAGATATTTCCTAGGAGTAAGTGGTACCTTGGAATAAAGATGAAAAAAAAAAGTGGTTTAGTATTACCTTATGTAAAAAAGAAAAAAAAAAAGAGATGGTTTGAAATATTCCCACTGTTTTGTTTGTTTTATCTTGCTCCAGTGCATGGTAGAACAGGAGTAGATTTTCTGTTTAAGATAACTGCTTCCCCTTTTAATTCTAAAGTAAATGCCCAATGGATTTTTAAGATCTTAGTAAGATCTGTTGTCATTTAATTTCATAGCTTTAGGTGGCATTAAAGTTCTATTTTTTTCTTTTTTCCTTATGCTTCTTCATACAAGCATTTAAAAGTTATTGTCTTAGTGTACGAGTATAATTTCTAATCACAGAAAAACATAGCATCAATCAGCATTTCCTCGACTCTTTTTTTTCCAGCTTGATCAGTGAAATGGGTATCAGCTCTACCATGGGAACATACAGACATGAATGATGGAGGAAAAGGAGATTGCAGTGTCTGAAATGGAGGTGATTTAAGTGCTGAATTCTTACTTTGGAAAAAAATTTAAAATTCTGAAAAAAAAAATTCTAATTTAGAAAGAAAAGTTAAAGTTTCCAGCCTTTCAGCAGAAGGAAGATTTGGAAAACACATGAGCTCCAGCTGCAGCCAACTTGCTGTGACCTGTTGGCAAGGCGTCCCCAGTGTCATGAGGAAAGCCTGGCCTCTCCCAAATGCAAAGCATCGAGAAATAAAGTCTGCCCATCAAACTCATACCTCTGCTCTACTCAAGGCTCATCACAACCAACACTCTTGTACAAGTACATTTGTTTTGACACATCAGCCCCTTTCGTAACCACTTGGTTTTCCCTGAGAAAATGTCTTCTCAAGAGGCTCAGCTACTTCAGTGTTTAACCTCAGTAGCATTAGAAGAATGCAGAATGGTAGATGAGAAATGGGATGGGAAGAGAAACAAACAAAAGGAAATAGAAGAAAGAAATATGTGTGTGTTTGTTTGTTTTAAAGTTAGAGTTTGATGTCACTGTGATGGTCTTGGTTACTCAGTGGAAATAGTTTGAGGAAAGCAAAGAAGTGTAAATTGAAATGCTCAGCCACCAGTTACAAATGTGTTCCTCTTGACTGCAGTTTATTTTCATACTTATAAATTTGCAAACACTGTTTAGCTGGACTTTGCATGTCCGTGATTTTTGGCTTCAGTTAGCAAAATAAAAAGAATACAGAATCAACTAGCACAAAAATATTAAAAGGATTAAATCATTCAAAACAATTTTTGTGTGACTTCCATCCAAAACCCTGTTCTGTTCTATCTACAGTGATTTTTCCCAGTTTGTATACTCTGCAATTTATTATAAGATCTAGTTATGAAGCCTGAAACTTGAAAATCACAAATGATCTGTTTTGATCAAGTATCACCTGCCATAACAGAAGAAATTAGGAAGAAATCAAGACATTATATTTTTGTCAGAAATGTAATGGGTGAAAGCTAATCTTCCTTGCACTTTCTGGTTTTTGACAGCTGATTTCTGAAGGTATATTGCAGTAACTTTGCAAGGTATATTGCAAAGCTCCATACCACCTTTGTAGAGCTTACATACCTGTGTCCCTGTGTGAGTTTCAAAAAACCCATACAATGTTTCCAGGATTGCCTAATGCAATTAATTCAATTAATACTTCCCTTTTTATGCTAGAAGTTTCTTGGATGTTGACTTTCATCTCCAAATTTTTATGCTTACTCTGGTGGTGTGTCCATTAGTTTCATGTCAAAAGTTCTCTTGCAATCTACATTTAGATCAACAAGTACCTGGGCTTCACATAAAATCCATGAAAAAAGGCCGAAATGCTAAATGCTGTCAGTAGTGTAAATAATTTTGGTAGCCAGCAGCATCACAGCCCACCTTGACTAATTGGAAGTTCTAGGTTTTACTCTGTTGAAAGAGTACTGAGGTCACTTCTCCAATACACCTGGCCAGCAGGCCATGGGGCATGTGTTCAGACCTTCAGTGGAAGCCAATCTACCATGCAGATGGGGATTCAAAAGTCCCAGAGGAAAAAAAACAACCAACCAAATAAATTGGAGATCCTGGCTGAGTGGTTAAGGCTGAACATCAGTTGTGTTTCCAGACCCAACACTTTCGAGGGTGCATATATTTGACCATCAGGGATTGACGACTAGCAGTTCTCAGAGGAAGGACCAGAGCACGAGATATGCCTATGTCCTAGCAATAAAGTTCAGGATCATTTCAGGGACGTGACATGACATCCATGGGCTGTTGGAAAAAAAAAAAAAACAAACAAAAAACACAACAAAACCAAAGAAGCAAAGAAATAAACAAAACCAAAAAAGCCCTAGTCTCATCTTGTTTTGCATTACTTTTTCCCCTCCATCTCAGAACAGGGCTAAGCAGAACTAATGCTGGGTATATGGATGCAGTCAGTATTGCCTACTGGTTCTCATAAACTCTCTGTGGATGTCACTGGAGTCCAATAGACTAGATTACCCTCTGGAGGTCACCTCATTTTCTATGCACTTGAGGAACACTAAGTGATGCAGACTGGAGCTGTCTCTGGAGAGCACAAAGGTGTCTTCCTCACTTTGTTACTTGTGTGACTGTGGCCAGTAAGGGACTCAGTTAGGGACCTAAACTATGGGGGCAGAATTCCCTCCCCTCCACTGGTTTTCCATAGCTTGCCTACAAGAGAAAGACAAAGCTGTCACCATTTTGTTGGTTTCTAAAACAAAGAGAATACGACTTTCCTTTGCCTGACAGTACACATTCAAGCCTATGCCAATGCAAAAAATGGGAACTGTGGCTCCCATAGAAACATTCATATCTTCCGGAGTGCCTTACTCTATCTGGGCTTGGTCCAGCTTCCAACTGAGCAGGAACAATTCAGTCACTCTGGAACAGCAGCATCCACCTATGGCATGATTCAGAAGCAGTAACTGTGCTTTGGATTCACAGTTCGAATGGGATTTATCTTTCAAGTGCAAAGAAGCGCTAATGTACATGAAGTCAGAGGAAAAAAACCAAATTCCAGAGAAATGTGGTCAAAGGTTATTGTATTGATTTTGCTCTCTTGTGGATATCGCCCTACTTCAGAAGATTCAGGGAAAGTGCTTTATGAGAAGTTTGGTTTTGGGCAAAAGTTTTCTTGAACCTTTTGAATTTTGCATTTGGAAGCTTTGAAGTTGTCTCGTGCTCTCATGCTGAGCCTAGTAGGGGATGGTTGCGCATACTGGCTTTCTTGCCTGTGAATCTTCTTAAACCTTACATATGTTTAATGTTTTTTAAAAGCCACCAGAAAGCCTATTAGACACAATAGCTCAAGGCATAGCTATAGAATATATACTTCAATGTGGCATTACACATCAAAGGGCTGTGATAGAGTAGGACTTTGAAAACACTGATACTGGGCCAAGTAAAATACAGTTATAAAGTAGGACTGTATTTCTCTGTGACCTCAAAAGTCCTTGTTCAACAGGCAAAAGGAGTGTGCAGTGAAGTGATGTTTGTAAATGAAAAGTTGGGACATCCATCAGCATCAATGCATTTTGTAACCTCTTGAAATGTTTTCTAGAGTTTGCAGAATCATCTCCCATTTTTGTTTCTCATAAAATCATCTGTTCTGGCTATGTCAGTGGTGGACATCTTGGGAGAAAGGCAACACCTTTCAAACATACATATTGATATTACAGTGCAGAAAAAGGCAGCTGCACACAGCTTCTTAAGGCTGTCATTCTGCTACCTGTCGTGCTCAGTTTCCCTTGGGGGATGGTTAAGATCAACACAATCCATTTTGCACATAAATCAGGGATCAAAGTCACAAATGGGCAAGGGGCCACAAGCATGTCACTCATTAATTTCTGTTCATTGTTGTTAGCATGGTGAAGCAACATGGATTTCAGAGTTGGATATTTTGCCTGTTTAATGACTGCCCACTGCCCGTTATTGCTTCCTTCCCCTTTACTATGGATGTTTGCAGCAAAATGTTAAAATTTGGATGCAGTGGATGGCCCTTCAGTGGAGAAGAAGGTTCTTAGGAACTAGCTGTTCTGTATAATCCTCTGCCTATTTGTTTGGTGGGGATTACTGGGCATAATGAGGAAAGTATTGGGAAACATAGGAGTAATTATGCAGTGACCACTCAGTGAAGAACATTTCTGAGCTGCTGCAATAAAAGCTATTTTGCACAATGCATTAGATGGAGAGGTGGAAACGCATTAAAACAGTCTCTTCTGAGAAATTAGGAAAAAGCAAAGACAAAATAACTCCTAATAATATCAAAACCATTGACAGACTGCCACAAAAAGATAAAGCTCTAAAGAACATTTTATGCCTTAGAAAGACACCAAGAAAAGTCACTGACAAATTACAGTACCCTTTGAAGTGCTGGGAGACTTGGACAGAGAGTGATTCTGCTGTCCTACATATAGTGCCGTCAGCTGATATGGATTCACTTTGAGACTTTTTTGAGTTTTGAAGGTGGAGAAAGCCTCACTTTCCTGCAGGTTATACAACAGCAGAAAGCTTTAGGGAGTATTCAGCCATCCGATCAGACTAGGTACTTGCCTGACAGGCTGAAGTTTCAGGTTCTACCCCATATGTAAAGCAGTGTGGGGCCTTGGACCCCCAGTTTCCTTACCTCAAGTAAATACCGTAACCATTTGTCACAGTTGATTACCAGAAGTCCATCCTGCCCTAAGGAATCCTTTTGAAAACAATTTAATTGCAACCATATGTTCCCATTAGAAGCTTGAACAAGTCAGTGTTTCCTTTGCTTGTCATCAAAACTTTATCACCCAGCTCTAATTGCCAAATCTGTCAGAAGGGTTTGTAAAGACAACTGAAGAAGTGTATTGCTCATCCCCAATTAAACCTTTGCCTCAACACCAGTTGCAGGCACTGATAATCTGCTGTGAATCCCTCCTTCTCAAAGCAACCTGGAGAGCAGGCTGTGATCTGGTCAGGGTTTGAGAGGAGGCAGGGGAGGGCACATGTAAAGGCACTGAAGCACAGGGCATGTGTCAAGGGACTGACTGGCTTCTTCTGCCCAGAAGTCTCTCACCCACATTTGTTGGTTCTTTAGAAAAGTTGATCTAAACCAGAAAGGTAGAAAGCGCTCTCTGTGAAATGACGACAATGGCAGAGTTTTAGCTGACAGCTCAAAGGGAGCTGCCTGATAAGAGCTGTTGTGAGGACAGAGCTGGAAGACATCTCAGGGGACACCAGCCTTGGAGAAGGCTGAGGGGAGTGACAGCTGAAGGTTAGGGAACTTAAGATGCACAGGAACTTTTATTTGCTATTCAGGAATTTCTGCTCCTGCTCAGACCACTGACTCCAAATGGTGGGATTATTTCTCATCAGCTCCTACTACCTACTGAGTTTCTTTACTCAAATTTTCTTAATTTCTATGGAAATCAGATGAACGTGTTTTCTCTTGTTCATTAGATTTGTCCTGTATGATCTAATATTAGACTTATGTTGTGGTTTAACCCCAGCCAGCAACTAGGCACCACACAGCTGCTCACTCACTTCACCCCCACACCCAATGCGATGGGGGAGGGAATCGGAAGGAAAAAGGTAAAACCTGTGTGTTGAGGTAAGAACAGTTTAATAGGACAGAAAAGAAGAAACTAATAATGATAACAATAACAAAATGACAATAATAATAATAAAAAGGATTGGAATATACAAGACAACTGATGCACAATGCAATTGCTCACCACTTACTGACCAATGCCCAGTTAGTTCCTGAGCAGCGATCCCTCCCCTAGGCCAACTCCCCCCAGTTTATATACTGGGCATGACATCACATGGTATGGAATACCCTGTTGGCCAGTTTGGGTCAGCTGTGGTGGCTGTGTCCCCTCCCAACTTCTTGCGCCCCTCCAGCCTTCTTGGTGGCTGGGCGTCAGAAGCTGAAAAATCCTTGACTTTAACTTAAACATGACTTAGCAGCAACTGAAAACATCAGTGTGTTATCAACATTCTTCTCATACTGAATCCAAAACATAACACTATACCAGCTACTAGGAAGAAAATTAACTCTATCACAGCCAAAACCAGGACAACTTAAAATAACTGAAATAATAAATACTGATTCTTTGGTCTCATTTCTGACCGTTAATAGTAGCTGCTTTTCATATCCATGTATATTTGTAATAGCTACCCTTATGAAGGCCCCTGGCTATAGCTGTGCTTTCAGGGTGTAATTCCATCTGCTTCATTCATCTCTCGGACTTTAAAACTGTCACATCTTAATAATCTACTAAACCCCACAAAACCTGTGCATTACCTATGTCTTTAGCCATAGAATTGCAGCTTTTCCTTCTGCATTAATCATGATCTGCTTGCTTTGGCTTAAGCACCAATAAGGGACAACTTTGTCAAATGGTAATCCACTAATGAAATGTGTGATGCTTACCTATGGAGCAGAAGACATGAGACCAAAAAGACATTACTGTATCTGAAATAAAACATTGGAATATGCAGGTTTTAGTAGTATATAGCATCTTCTTTCTTTCAGATGATATTTGATTTATTAATACCAGTACTTTAGAGAAAGAACAGTGCCTTGGTTGAGGGTTGAATGTCACCTACTTCAACAGAGGGCTTCTAGGCACCATGGCAATCAGCTTATCAGATATTCATAAAAGGGGATCATGAGTACATCAATTCACATACACTTTTATAAAAAGCAATGTACCTGTTTTAAGGGCTACATGCATTTCTGTTATCCTGTTGCAGATTGCTTTGAAGTCAGTTCAGATATTTCTACCAGGATAAGATACTGCTAGGCACTGATGTAGGAACCAGAGCTCTACTGTGAATTTTATGTGTAAATAGACAGTGTCTGTCCCATGATCAATAACAAGAGGACCAAAGGTAGTTACAAGCAACAGATGGAGAAAACACATAAGAGGCAGTCTGGTAGGTAATGAAAAGCAGCAGTTACAACATGCCAGCTGTCTGACTGTCAGACTTTTGGCATTGCAATTGAGACAAGTTTTGAGAGGAAACTTGTATATGGACAATGAAGTCACTTTGCAGACAGAGTTTTCTGCCATGCACAGGGAACAACATGGAAGAAAAATCATGTGACACATTTCCCCATAGGTAGTTTGGAGTAGTGTGATCTCAATTTCAGAAAAATGTTTGATATGATGGATAACAAAGATTTAAAATCACATGTGATTTGGGCTCCTATGTCTAATTATGATGTGATAATTCAGACAAGGGAATGATGAGATTTTTCGGGAGGATTAACAAAGAAATGATGACATGAAATGAAGATGACGAATGTGGGAAAGTAAACCCAGGTCATGAAAATGATTTTTCGGCAAGGCTGTGAAGATTCAGACAGATGACTTCAGGGGAAATATGAACTGATAAATCACAAGTATCATGGAAGACCTACACTTGCTCCTTTTAAACTTGAACTTTTCTACTGAGGAAATGAAAAAGCAAACCTCAGGACTTCTGCTGACTTCATATAAGTTGATGGTATAGACTGAAATAACTAAACCGTAACACATGTTTTTCATATCTTTGTACCTCTTTTTCCCACCTGAATAACAAAAAAAAAAGGCTGAAATTTTTATTTGTTTATAATAAGAAAATACAAATGCTAACTAAGGAAATGGCCAAGAAGATGATTTAATCTTTGCCTCCTTGTAGGGGAAACAGGGAATAGATAGAATTATCTGTTATTGCATTTACAAATCTAGAATAGTACATAGGTTTCACTTATATCTTATCTCACCATGAGCAGTAATTTGTCACAGAAGAAGGTCCCTGGGGGAATCAAAAGGAGAGGGCAAAAGCTTAAAGGGGAGCTGCTTTGCACCAGGAACTCAAAAAATAAAATGGTCCTCGGTAAACACAGGCCTTATAATGCTATGCACAGGAGAGCATAGGCACAAAACCACCCAACTATAAACTCTCTGAAGCTTCCTCAGATGCTGCCTATCTGTAAGGTTTTCATTCCCCAGGTACACAAAGGCATGTCTACACTAGGGTACAGACATCTTGGCTGGCTCTAGTGCACTCCCTTGAACACAGGAATGTGGAGACAAGATGCACAGTGCCATCCAAACTTGTGATCTTGAAAAACACCAGATAACCCTGGAGGCACCTTGTGTGTTTCAGAGTTATGCCTTGTTACATGTCCAGAAATGCCTCAGTTTTGATGGGACTGGGCATCTCAACACCACTTTCACGCCTAAACTTAATTGCAATTCAGAAAGCAGGCATTACTCCATCCTGTAATCCTGGAAGGATTGTCCCACAGGTGTTCCCAAAACATGTCCCCACAGTGGGTCTGCATCCAGTGCAGCTACAGGTATGTCTTTTTCATGCAAAGGAAAAGAGGATGACTCATGCTCCACCTGTTCTGTGTCATAACACAGCAGTCTTACAAAATGCCTTGGAGCAGTTCCCACCCCATCCCAAGCAGTTTCCAGCCCATACTGACCTCCTCCCAGGAGAGCATCCATATCAGAAGGCTATGTGCTCTTCTGGGCTGCTTCATCCTGCAGAGAAAGATCCAAGGCGCCTCCAACCATGCAAGAAAGCGATAGCTCCCAGCCTCCCAGTTTGGGTACTTGCTTACTCTCTACTCCAAAGTCTCCAACAGATTTTTTTTTTTTTTTTTTTTTTTTTTTGTGACTGTTTATTGTGAAACAGAGAAGCAATGCTGGAAGCAAGAGGCAGGATATCCGTGTTTCCATCTTCTACCCCTCTGTGGCTGGACTGTGTAAATGGACTGTGCAAAACACTTCCAACTTCTGCATCTCTCATCTTGTCTGCTTATCAGTACCTGGCTCCTGCATCTTTTGTTTGGTTCTGTAGAATAAATACCTCTAAGCATTTAAAAAAGCCCACATCCTTATAGATAAATATTGTAAAGGCAGCTCTGGGTCAGCATGGCGTTACTCCAAACTGATCTTGTTGCTGTCAAGTGTGTAATCAAGTACTTGAATGATGATGTTTCCAATGAATTGGTGATGACTTGATATCAGTCAAGATTATGGTCCGTGCTATTTGATTGCAAAATAAGAAAATGAAATCTTCAAGGCATATTGAAATGGCTTTCAAATTTTTTTACGCTAGTGCAGCAGTGTGGTTCAAACTAATGCAGGAGAATCACACATCAGATTTTATTTCTCAGAAGTATTTTTTGTGAGATCTCTCATTATGCCCTCTAGGATTCTTGCTTTGCAGATCAACAGCAGTGAGAAGACAGGATACGACTTGTTAGCTGCATAATTTCCATTTAAAATTAAAATAGTGTTGGTACTGACTAAGTTGTTCCTGGAATTTATATACATTTCCCAACCCAACTGACAACAAACCCAGCTCTGTTATGCTTCTATGATCTTTCCTTCATTAAAATGTGTAAATAAATGATGTGGTAAATTATCTCATGTCTAACTCTTGTCTTGTTATTAATCTAGAGGGAGATGAAGTTCTTAGAACAAGGCAGGAAAGACAGAGAATACAAGATGATTAACTTCAATTCCTCTCACAACAGGGTTTTTTTTAAATATATGTTTAGTCTTTAAAATACATTTTTCTAATTGCAGAGGAGAGATCTCTTTATGAAAATGATCTTTTTTCTTGAAGTGGTAAAGAAAAAAACCCTCTATTAGAGGTTCCCACAAATTGAAATTAATCCTGAATGAGCTCTCCAGAGGCATTGCAGGAAGAAATGGAGTGGGGTTTTCTACCTGATTGTTTGTATTCTGAAGAAAAAGAAAAAAAACCCTCCATTGCTCACTCTTAAATATATAAAAAAGTAATTATTATTTATTCATTCCTCATGCAGAAGATTGCTGTTGCCAATAGGCAAATAAAATGAAGCACTCTTTGTCCCAAACAGTTTATAAATCATGTTTGCATATGATGGATGGGAGAGGGATAAGGAAAATGGAAGAATAATGGCTACAGAAAAAGGTTCCTGCAGGCCCTTTGGTTTATTTTGCATATGTCAAGGTAATATGACAAATAAACATACATCTGTGTGTATGTTGCATTAAATATATGTAATACGAACTCTTAGTTATGGTCTGACTAAAGCTGTGTGTAGATGCTACCTCTGTGAGCGTTGCTTGTGGGCAAAGGACTCATAGTAAGAGGGGAGAAGCCATGAAATTGGGGTAATGAAAAGACGATGGAAAAGAAGCAAAGATTGGTGGGGAGGAGAGGAGGAGGTGTGGCTGGGAACAGAACCAAGTCCCAGGAGCTGGTCTCACAGGTTAGGGAAGCCCCGTCCCTGCCATCCTGTGTGGCTGGAGGAAGACCTACGGGCTGCTCTGGCAGACCTGTGACTTTCCAGATTATGGTCCCCATTCCCACTGTTGTGGGCTCATATTCCTCACACTCCTCAGATGTACTGAGGTGCTTTACAGCAAAGGATCTCATGGAGTAATTGTTAAAGGTTCTTTCAGGCAGAAAGAATAAATATGTGCTACGACTACCAATCAAATGTCAATTAAATAATACAATAATATTCGAGTCACATACAGAGCACTCGGTACGAGCTTCTTTGGTGATAGAAGAATGAAGAAACACATTCATGCAGGCTGTGGTGGGTTAACCCTGGCTGGACACCAGGTGCCCACCAAACCTGCTCTGTCACTGCCCTCCTCAGCTGGACAGGGGGGAGAAAATATAATGAAAGGCTCATGGGTCGAGATAAGTACAGAGAGAGATTACTCACTAATTACCATCACAGGTAAAACAGACCCAACTGGAGAAAAATCAATTTAATTTATTACCAATCAAATAAAAACAAGGATATTAGGAAGTGAAACCAAACCTCAGAACACCTTCCCCCAACCCCTCCCTCCTTCCCCGCTCAACTCCATTCCCGGTTCTCTCTCCCTCCTCCCCCCAGCAGCACAGGGGAACAGGGGAACAGGGG
>VYZV01005044.1:0-12545 GCA_013401275.1 Pandion haliaetus | reverse complement strand
GGGGCGGGTCTGTCTTAGAGCCGGCTGGCATTGGCTCTATCAGCCATGGGGGAAGCTTCTAGCAGCTTCTCCCAGAATCCAGCCCTGTAGCTCCCCTGCTACCAAAACCTTGCCATGCAAACCCAACACACTGGCAAACCAAATAAAAAAGTTAAAATGAAATCCCAGCAGCTTTCTTCTATAGTTACACAGGCTTAGTGTCCTTCATGAGGAATCTCTTCACTCTCTCTATAAAAGGGAGCTTGTGAGAGCCAGGGAGCCAAACTTCATTTCAGAAATATACTCCTGTATCAGTGAAAAAAATGTAGCTATGCATATCCACCACCTCCCCCCACAAAAAAACCCTTTCCTGGACATGGCCTGCCTACAAGAGCAGACATCTGCCTTTGCATCTGAAAATGACCAAATGGTGCCAGTTGGCATTTTAGTTGGCAAAACGTGCACAAGCAGGGCACAGACTCAGAATGGTTATTAGCCCATTGAAAATGTAATGAAAAATCTGTGCACATGGGTGGCTTAGAGATATTTAAACATGATGATTAAACACAAAATGTCTGTAGTTTAAGAGACTGTCTCAGCGGACATATTTAATCTTGTCAAAATTCCAGAGCTACCAGGCTGCTTCATAGACGTAAGAGAACAGGCGGCTCGTCGTACAGGCAACCGAGGATCCCACAGGCAAGTTGTACAGGCAGCTGAGGATTGCTCAGGCAATCGAGGATCCTACAGGCAACCAAGGAGTGTACAGGCTACTGAAGACCAGCCTGATGTGACCAGAGGGATGGTGCAAATAAAAAAAGTGGTTTAGCTTTCTGGTGCCCAGCAGGGAAATAATAAACAAATGCCACTCATGCTGGGTCAAGAAGGAGACCTTGAAGCCCCTGCCTTCTTACGAAAAAGTCACAGCCTCCAACAGGGGCTTAAGAAGGGGACTTGTAACCGAAGTCACCCGGGGTGGAGGGAGGGGACTGGCCTCTCTTCTGGACGTCAGTTAGACATTTCAACTTGCTTTTGTGGTTCATGGGGAATGCATGGCAGCACCCTCCCCACCAGAAAACAGCCGTTGTTCTGTACCCTCCCTACTTTGCTGAGAGCACTGCGCCAGCCGGAGGAGGGACGTCCAGCAGCAAAACCACAACCGCTGCTCTGCCTTGCACACCCCGGCAGCGGGCACGTCACTCTCCTGGCTGCATGATGCAACTGTCGAGCACTTCATAAACACATCTGTGTCCCACAGACTAGATCCTAGAAGTTAACGGGCTCTCTGCATTTGCAGCCACCCAGAACACTGCAGTCTCTCGCCGGTAAGCCAGAGACTTCTGCATCACATGAAATACTGTAGCAACATCTTTATAAGGTATGGGAGCAAATTACTTCATTTTCTTCCTCATTCTCTTGACGTAGATTTTAACAAGATGGAATGGCATAATGCTAAATTAATGTAGTTTAATGATTTTGATGGTAAAAAATGGGGAAAATGGTTCAAGTACAGTCCTTTATAAGTAGACTGCAATCGTGCTTTTCTCCAAATGCTGCAGCCTGTTTCTGAGATGCAGAAAAATTTGTGCTTCCAGAGGCCTGAAATTATTTTTTAAGACACAAATCAAAATAATTTTCTCTTTCAGCCATTCTTGTGCCGAATGTTTTTCAATTCTATGCAACATTCCTATAAAGTTATTTATAAAGCTTCTTAACTTCAACCAGCCTTGCAAAAGCATTTTGGATATTGCTCAAAACATGTTAAAACATAAAACAATATTAGAAGTGCCCATCAAAGAACTGCAAGAGATGCTTAGCTGTTGTGGATAGTATTGATTTCACTGAAAACTGTGAAGCTGATGATTTATATAAAATCAGTAAAAGCAACTAAAATGGAAAACTGAAATGACAAAGAAGAGTCATAGTTATGGAAATAAGTGATTTCTGTAAGCACCTGAAGAAAAGCAAAAGAAGGGCATTCCCACATGGTTTCAGGTACTGCAAATGTTAATGCAGAGGGCTTGCCAAAGGATGGTTCAGTCCTGTTGGTGCGTTTGCAAAGGTGGGGTTATTTTAAATAGAGCTGCTTTTTTTTTAATGACATTTATTTTTGTTTCTGTTTTTAAAACCTCAAATTTTAAAACATATTTGTCTTTGAGCTTTTCCCTCATTCTGCATTCACTCTCTACTCCCCTCAAAAAAAAAAAAAAAATTCAGACAGAAACATGAAAAAGGATATGAAGGTTAATTGAAAAAAAAAAATATGTAAAAAAAGACCCTCCCACATGAAATCCCTGCCTTCTTTCCCGATGCTTGAACTAAGAGCATGCAGANTTTGGATGGAAAAAAATGAAATGGTTTAAAATAAAATTAAGGGAGTGAAAAATTTTCACTTCATGGATTTTCTTACAGTTTTGGGGAACACCATTTTTTTACTTTTTTTTTTCTTTCTGTATGTGTAAGAAGCAGATTTTTTTAAACTATCTTCTTTTCTTTGTGCTGTAGTGGTAAGCCCTGACAGCCAGCTAATCAGAGCCCTATTCAGCCAGGCAGTGCATGCATTGTGGCAAAGTTGTTTAATTTGTAAATTTGACAGTAAAATAATGGGAGTTTCTTGAGATTGGACAGAAAGGACATAAGAAGGGCAAAACACAAGTCTTTAGAGACACTCCCAGCAGGCAATTCAAGGGCAACGCTTTCACTGGCAAATTTAATCATTTACCATCAATCCAATTTAGGTTCTGTTGAATATTAGGAGGGAGCAGTCACTTTTATTATGTGGAGAGAAAGACTTCCTTCAAATTAAATGTTTGCACTTAAAAACAAGAAGTAAATTATTGTGCCTATCCTGTCTGTTTCTAAAAATTCATTCAGATGATGTAGCACCAATTTACTTGAAATGGGAGATTCTGCTTTTAAGTGGTATTGTGACACTTGCAAAGGGGTGATGGTTCTGCCACCATTACTATCCTTATCTAAAAAAAAATCAGATTTCTCTTTATGAGTTTGCAGCTTGTTTTCCAAGTGTTAGGGAATCTAATGGCCACAAGGAATCTGTGGGTCTTAACCAAGTCTGTCTGAATAGACCATCGGCATTGGCATTTTCTGGGCAATCTCTCTACTGCCTTGAATTAACTTTTATTTCTAATCATTATTCAGTTAATGGGAGATGGGTTGTTGTTTCGGTCTTTTTCCCCTTCTAAGGCTTCTGTAGAAATGAAATCTGCTGCTGTGCAGAGAGCCAGCATAAGATATATTCCTTACTTTGTATTCTTGACTTCCATCCCGCTTCTGCCCTGCTCCAAGGATTAGCATGCAATTTTGTTGATGCATTGGCTTTCTGCTGATCTTTTCCTTAGGGGCAACCTTCCTGAATAAAACTTTTGAAAGTACAAGCAGGAATGGTCTTGTTTCAAGGATCAATGACAATTCTAAAAAGCCCAGTAACAAACTCTTCTAGGCTGCTTAACTGCACTAGAGTCTCTGAACCACTGACTCACTTCAGGCTACTACTTTTTGCTGAATAATTTTACATGCAAGTTATTTTAAATGTGACCTACAGTCTCCCAAAGCACCCCAGGCTCATCTGCTTTTATATTATAAACATCATGTTTCTTGAAGACAACATAGTTATGCAATTTTTGAACCACGATTTAAAAAAAATTGAGGTAAACAAACTGCAAATGCAGCTACTGTGTCACTGGAGGAAACTTTACACAAAATAAGTAGACTTGATCATGTCAAATGCAAGGCAGTTGTTTACATGTGGGGTCTAAGGACAAAAATTTGGCAGTGGCAGAAATTGGAAGTGCCATTCTCTTTCCAAATGTGCCTTTAATATTCAGTCTGTGTTTCTCTGTGTAGAAGACAATAGCATGTTTCTAGCCTCAAGAAAATGATATAGGAGAAGTTGGATATTCACTGCAAATTATTTCCTGATACTGCAAAGGTCTAGGATTTTTTTGGCACCAAAGTACTCCTGCGCTACCCTGTGATTTGCCTTTCCCCTCAGTAATTCACAGTGACAGACTTTTACACAGAATTACATCCCCCTAAGCTATTTCCCATGCTCTGGAGATGGGCAGGATGGCACAGACAATAAGGAAACATGACTGGAATACAGACACGGCTGTCCTTGTTCTTTGGCATCCACACAGAGATAGGTGTTCAGCCTTTCTTCCAACAATGAAAGAACACCCTGTGCTCTCTGTACATTTTATTTCTCAGGCAAAACCAGTATGTTTGTGAACATGCATAAAAGGGGAAACATGTTTAGAAAACAAACTCTGAATAAACCACTGTTTCTCAAAGGCTGAAGGTTGCTATTCTACTGAGATTGGACCTTTAAGGTAGCTCAGCTCTTTCACAAACCTATTGTTGCTATGCCAGAATGCTCCCATTGTGGGCACATATTTTTATCCTGTCTCATCCCTTATGTCTGTGCTATGAATTCATAAATGAGAAGCAATATAGCAAAATGCCTTTTTAAAGAGCTTCAGAATAGAAAGTCCTACTGTCACACATGTCTGTAATAGAACAAAAAACCTTTTTTGAGCATCAAATATGCTGTGGGGGAAGAAGGATCCATTGTCTTTTAGGCACAGAATGGGTAACACATAGCCTGAAACATGCCATAGATATCTTCCTGCAAAATCAGTATGTCTATAGGGAAGATAACTGTGTAGTTTTATGTCATTTACGTATACAAACACTTTTCATAGCTTTGAGAAGGAAGGAAAGGATAATCTTGCAGATACCCAGAAGCCCCTGTGTGGCACTCGTTATATCATTATAGACATTACTCATTATAGACATCCCATTATATTTGGGATATATGTTCCCTGGCTTGTACATAGAATATAAACAGAAAATGTCACAGTAACAGATTATGCACTGGTATACCTCCATTCACTTCCACAGCAGGACTTACCATTTATAAATTGATAAGACAGGTCAAACCCTAGCCTTAAATCTTTTCCTTCCTTGCTTCCCAATCTAGGCTGTTACAGTTTTTCCATAATGCCAGCCAACTACACGAGAGAGCAGTGAGAAGTGCAACAGAGAATTCATAATTAACCTCTGTGGCACTGTTGCCAACAACCCTTTAATCATCAAAGATTCTTTCTGAAGAAATTGGATTTTGCCCATGTTGCAGAACAGGAAGGATCTGATTCTGCTCATAAAATTTATAAGACTGTGTGTTATTAATTTATTTTCATTTTTTTTACAGTTTTTCCATGCTGCAGCATAAGATTCAAATGTGAACGTGCTTATGGTCAGACACACTATGGATTATATTGCAATAGCATGGAGAAGTCACACAAGGAAAAAAAAGGAGCACAACTGTTGCAACTGGCAATGAAGCACCTTCCACAAGGAGAGGACTAACAGAAACCTCTGAGGTAGACCTCTAGTTTTGGATGAAGAACATGAAGTCAGGCTCCCAGGCCCAGGTCTGTTCAAAGATCGTTGTGCCTCATGGTCAGTTTTGAAGCCCGTGGTCCTCCAGAGTTGAATCCAGGACTCTGAAGAAGCCTGTCATGGGGAAAATTTGCTACCTTACAAAGGCAACCAAATAGGACAGTTTCTTTGAGCCAGGAGCTATCTAAAAGTTTGCACGAATGAAATGGTGAGCCTCATCTCCCAGGTACCTTATTCAGCTCTGCATTAAGATGTGTCTGTTCCAGATATGCAGCCCAGAAGACTGTCCTGAAGGTTAGATGCTATTACCTTTTACTTCAACCCAGTGTTGAGCTGTAGTTTGCTTCACCATTTTTAATTAAATGACTGTTAGTCACTGAAGCATCATTTTTACTCTCAGTCTCAGAGGCACGGATACAGAGAGAATATGTTTGCTTCAGTTCTCTCTTTCAAAAATTATGCTAAGAAGATCAGGATAGACATTTACAAATGCATCATGCAAACAGGACATGTGAGGAATTTACTTCCAATACAAACAGGAGGTGAGGAATAATCAGAACCTCTCACTGTCTTGCATTAAAATAGTGATAAGCAAACGGTATTGCTCTCCAGGCTGCAATGTCTAAACTAGCCTTTCAAAACAAACAGAAGGTTTCCGCTTGTTTACTCCATTTTCTTCAAGCTGCTTAGCTGGGATGATATTTTGTTTTCTTCTACAGCTTCCTTCTCCACAGTCAGTCTTCTCCCTGAAGATTTCCTTTCTCCTTCATAGCTTGCATCATTCATATTTCATTATCCCACTCTGTGTTAGAAATTGCTCTGTCCTAACTCTTGTTATGTTCCTTAGCTGGCTTATTTCTTTTCTGCTTTTGATTTCTCCTCTTCCTTTTCCCACTTTCTTATTGCAATCTTGCCCTTGTTGAGCTGCTGTCTATCTAAGTACTGCACCTAAACACAGCCAGACAAGATCTCCCTCTGGGAAACTGCAAAGATTCCTCCTGCTCTCCACTGACTCTATGGTGAGCAATGGAGTTATTGAAGTTCAGAGGATGGTTCCACTAGGACCCTAAAATTTAGAAGCAAGCTGGTTGAGTGGGGCTAATACTTATTCTCTTACAGATTTTTTGAAGAATCCCCTCATTCTACTCTTTTTCAGATGCATTCTCTGACTTTCTCCAGATCTTTTTCTCTAACAGTTCCTCCATCCCTTTTAAGTCTGTGCCTGCAGAAGACAGAAAGCCCCTCTCAGACTTGGATTGGTTTGAATACCTCACATCTGAACATAACACCATCTTTCTTTGAAGCATTTCTGTTTCAGAGCTTCATCTCTGGCCCTGCAGCAATACTGGGACACTGAAGGAGAGCAGAGTCTCTGTACTCTGTGCTACACTTCGCCCTTTGGAAGGGTAACCGGGATGCAGTAAGAGCATCTCCTAGTCTTCCTGGGTTCACATAAAAGTCAGGTACAGAAGTGAAGCCTTCATATAAAAAAAGCTGCTCCATCATTTTTCACTGTCCCAAATGACATCTCTTTTGCCCAGTGTTAAGAATTACCCAAACTCCCATGTTGACTCCCAAGGCCATTTTTGAGCTGCTAGTCTCTATTTTATGTCTACAGACATGTTTTCTTGTCCTGCATCCACTCACAGCGAAAGTTAAAAAGGCAAAGGCTATCTCCAAAAAATATCCTCTCATCTGAACTCATATGACCTGTGCCGACAAACAGCAACTCATCACTCACTACCCTCATCCTTGCACAAAACCTGCTGAAGGTGAGAAGGAACACCAGGAGCTCCCTGCCAGCCTTGCTTCCCAGAGTCCCTGCTGCCAGCATAACTTGCTCATTGCTATCTGCACCTCATCAGTCATTTCTGAGAATGCAATATCAAGAAAATAATCTACCACGTATCAGGAAGTGTGGGAGGAGATGAGGTATTTTTATATAAAATTAGCTCCCCCAAAATCCTCAGAACTGCTTGACTGAGGTAAATAGGAAAACTGAAGGAGTTTAACCATGCCAGATTTCCCCAGTTCTTGGAAAAGAGAGCACCAGGCCTGCACAGCCTCATGTATGGCTGCTGGGGAGTTTCTAGCCCTGAAAGTATCATCTGTGATGTGATCAGGACAAATGCGTGAAAACCTGTTTTGTGTGGACATGGATTTAAAGCACTCAATACCAGGATGTGAAGGCAAGAGCTGCTGAGATAAATTGTTCTTACCAGACTCTACTCCCCCTGCTTCCTCCCCCTGCCCCCCTTTTTTTTTTTTATAAACTAAGAAGAGCTGTCCATGCTGCTGGGAACACTGCAAGGAAGGTTAATCCAAGACACTTACCACTTAACTGTTTACAGGCTGCTTACAGGTATGAGGAATCAAAAATCACCACAGAGAGAGAAAGACTAGACGGTCTATTCGCGAGCAGCCTTTTAGCATGCCAGAGATGAAGTTCCCCTGGAAACAGAGGCATGTCCAAAGCAGCAGCAGGGAATTCCTCTGTTCCCTCGTTATACTTGGACGCTGAGCTACAGCACAAGCCTCTACTGTGGTTTAAAGCTAGAGTGTCTTAATTGCTTCCTGAATTGCACTTACTATAGGAGCCTTGATTAATTTCTCCTTTCTGTTGTAATTCTAGTCAGTGCAAGAAGTCTTTGCTAGTGGCAGGCTTGCCTAGGGCTGTCATTCCTAAAAACAGTTCAATAGTCTTCATAAGTAACCAGTATTCACGAGAAGGCAAACTTCACTCTCTAGAAATGCATGCGTTAAATGGGTCAAGGAATTTAGGTTTGCAAGAAGCCACTCAGGTCATCAAGCTCAGGTCCACTGCTGTGTATATACCTGTCCCTGCTCTAATGGGACTCCAGTTTTAAAATACTTCAATTTCTTTAATCCTCCTAATCCTGTTAAAACTATTCCTGGGACATAACCCCAGATGGTAAGAAAATTTCTAATGCTGTTCAGCCTAACTCGTTCATCACTGAATTCTTCCTCTTTGTGCTACTACCACTGGCTTTTGGCTTAAACAGTCCTTTTTCCCATGGTGTTTATAGATAAGAGCTAGAGTGTCTCTAGAAAGAAACAGACACTGGGCTGTTTTAAGGAAAGACTCCTGTACCCACAGCACTTGGGATGTATTTAGACACTTAACAACTGGATCTCACCTAACAGGTGCTGTTTGCAATTACAGCTGTCTCGTTCTGTTGGAGGAAAGGGGAGGAGAACAGGCACACAAAGGAGTGCAGTGGCCACCCCTTGTAAAGTTTGGCTTTTGTATTAGTTTCATGTTTGTTCTGGGGATGTTTCTGTTGCTTTTGATTGCTCCTGGTGTCTCCTGGTGTTCCTTTCCACGCTCTGAGTAAGGAGGATTTGTGAAGCACAGGGCAGGCATGTGCCCTTCAGCCCTCTGCCAGCCACTGCCTTCTGCTGCTTTCCCATGGGTGAGCAAAGTATCTCAGATCTGGCTGCTCCAGCACTGTACACCAGCAGGGTATTCCTCAGTCTTCTGCCTAATAAATACGAATTAGCAAGGTTCAGATCTGAAACCAAACCAACCAACCAAAAGCTCTAAAATAAGACAGGGATGAACACCGTAATATCAAAATCACCGCCAAAAATATTCCTGCTCAGGACTTGCCTAAATTTAGGAGAGCTTTAACTCACTGGAACCTCCCTGTCTCACCTGTGGTTCCCTCAGACACACAGAAATCTGCTGCTGTGCATGACTGGGACCTTCTCCATCTTGGCAGTTGCTGCTTTGCTCCTATATGAGCTCTCTTACCCAGAAACTAGGCAGAGCCATGCTTAAATCTTCTCACAATCTGAACTATATTCTGTACTCTGAGTTCTTGTAAGATCCTCTTGTAGGGCTGGGACCCCCACAACAGGCACTGGGACTGTTTTGTTCATAAAATACCAAGCTCGCTGCCTTTTCAGTGCTAGGGAAGTGAGTCAGGTCCCCCCTCTATCTTCCCTCTCCCAATTAATCTCCCTCTTTCCACGAGCGTAGCACAAGCAGCAAGGGATTAGTTGCTCTGGGCGGGCGGTCTCCTCTTCCGCAGCCAGCGCTGAAGCTCTGCCAGGCTTCAGAGAGACACAGATCAGGAAAAAGCAAAGCAGCCTTCTGAACACACACTCACCGGCAGCAGGGAAGTGTCAGCCCTGCTGCCTCCCCCAGTCCGGAGCATCATCTCAGTCCATGTTTAATTTAAGTGTATGCTTACTTTCATTGTTACTAAGAGCACTTGCACGCTACATTACCCACATCTTGCCCCATCAGCCTCACTGTGTTTTTAGAACATCTACAGAGCAGCTTTTTTTCTATTTTTGTTTCATCTTGAGCAACATCTAGGCTACCTAAATCCCATGAAAACACATCCCACCCCTCAGTTTCCTCTGCACAACTATCTCTATCCCCCCTAGGATTCAAAACTCTTGCTTGCTTTGGCCAAGAAGTCTCCTTCAGGCCTATAGCTTTCAATCAACCTTTCTCCTGAGCTACCTAATTGATTAACATAGTGAAGTTAAACTGAGAGCAATTAGTCTGAAGATCAGTAATTGTATTTTTTTAGACCCACAGAAGGTCTTATGAGCCACAAGCCTGCCTGTTTCATCCCAGTGCTATACCAGCTTGTCTGGAGAATGATGTGGACATTGTCTCATTCCTGTTCATGAGCCCGACAGCTACAGTACAGGCTCATCTCAAATACACAAGTAATTGTCAACTGTGTTTTGCAACTTCCTGTGCATTTTGGAGAAGGTAGATACAAGAGATGGCAAGAGGAAGCTATTGCTTTGCCTAGCAGAGGGGAGGTGAAAGGCAGGCCAGCTGTAGGTAATCAGGGTGGAAAGCTGCTGCTGTGCCATTTTGGAATTGGCAAATTGCATTTGGGAGAGACATTTCTATCCTGCCAGCTGGAGGCTCTTGGCAAAGTGGTTATGTTTTTTAGAAGCTAAACAAATTCATCTTATTTTTCCCCAGAGTTTTGGATTTTACCTCAAGAGGTTTGATCTAAAGCTTTTTATTGCATCTGACTAACAAAAGACTTATTAAAAATGAAAGAGGACACAAGAAAAATAGGAAGAAGTACAAGTGTTCATCTGTATTCAGCAAATCAACTGCTTTTTGAACACATGAAATCTGAGTGGTTCTGAATTTCTTTATTTTCTATTCATGAAAATAAACAATTTTACACTGGCATACAGTTACCACTCCAGTTTATGTTCCTGTAAAGAAGTGCAGCGCTTTGAGTTGTCTTGTAGCACTGTACATAATCAAGTACTTGCAAATAATAGTTATTGTATTTATAATACTCTAACAAGGGGATCATTCTCCCATGTCTTCTTCCAAAACTCTATGCCTCAAACTTAGAGAGCTTTGATGTATGGTTTAAACTTGTGGTATATGACTATTTGTTCAGCAATATACAGTTAGTTTTGGTTTTCTATTTTAAATATATATTTTAATGTCTATTATTTTCCTCTGGAGATTATGCAGACACAATGATTTTCTGATTAAAATCTGTTGAACTGAAAGGCTTAAAGTTTAAACATATCTTTGGGTTGGTGTTTATGACAAACTTTCAAACATGTAGCCCATTTGACTTGGTCTTCATTACAGATAAAAATTAGCCCTCTAATAGGAAGGTATTTGCAGGATCAAAACATTCATAAAACTACTTTGCAGATACTCGAGTTTGACGGTTGTTGTTCAGATGATGGTGGTGCTCCCTCCTGACCTCAGAGCCTTTGAAATAAAAAAAAATATTTTGCATGAATTTGTCAATTAATTAAGAGGATGATATTTCAAAAAAGAGCAACAGATCACTGAGTCCAATCATGAACCTAACACTGCCAAGTCTACCACTAGACCATGCCCCTAAGTAAGTGCCACAACTACACGTCTTTTAAATACCTCCAGGGACAGCGACTCAACCACTTCCCTTGGCAGCCTGTTACAGTGTTTGATAACCCTTTCGGTGAAGAACTATTTCCTAATATCCAATCTAAAAAAATCCCTATGAACACATCAGGGATATGAAGTGCTTGGTCTGATTAAGGTTTGGATAACTGTTCTTTCAGTTTTGCACTTTTCCAGTGGAAGCACATGGCTGCTAATTTCCTTCTCCTGTTTTCTTTTCATGCAGCCTTCATAGCTGAAACAAGTGGGGGGGGGAGAGGAGATAAAAAAATTAAGCATAAGTGCTGGATCTTCACTTCTGGGTCTTCATGGGCCCCAGCACTGTGATGCGGAAGGAGGTTTTCTGTGCAGTGAATCCTCTCCTACAGTTCAAGTTATCATGTCATCTTCATCAGAAAAATCTCTTCAAAGCACAATTGCTAAAGATGTAGAATTTTATTATCAGAACAGAATGAAAGACGTGCCTTTCACTAAAGGCCTCTTCCCTGAGCTTGTTTGAAAAAAACCTACTTCACTGCAAAATGCTGCACCATCCAAAGTGAAACAGTATGAGGAACACAGCCATATTGATCCAGATCACTTCAAACTTGAATATAATTTTTCTGTTTACAAGATATTTTAAAAAATTAGTCTGATGCTATTTTTCATGTTCTGGAAAATTGAGCATTTTATTTTTTTAATAATATTTCCATTGCCTTTTTAATGTTATCTAGGTTAAACCTTTTGATTAGACCATTTTGATTTTCCAAAATAAATACTTCAGGACCTGTGTTCTGCAGGAAATACCTGCATCTTGGGTTTTTGTTCAGATGCAGAATGACAGCTGTACTTTTCAGTATTTCCTGGAGAATAGGCTGGTGGTAAAACGCTTACTGCTGTACAAGAAGACTGGTGATAAATGCAGTAACAACAGTTGTGTATTAAGTAAACGTGGTTTANAGTAAACGTGGTTTAGAGTCCCATGAAACAGATGGTGATGATTCTCCTCCTAACAAGCAGAGAAGCTGTGAATTTGCAGGTTGAATTCAGTGTCCAGGAATAAGACCCAGCAGGCCGAGAGGGAGTTATGGTATTGCAATCACAACTGTTGTGCCAAGCAGATGCATGGAACAAAACTCATTTCCATCAGCTCTGGGAGAAGTCTCCCACCTGCACAGAGGGTTGCACAGAGAAGTTGCATATGAGAGGGAAAGAGAGGTTAAAAATGAAGGTGAAGAATTAGTATTAGATT
>VYZV01005043.1:81184-97072 GCA_013401275.1 Pandion haliaetus | reverse complement strand
GGGGTTGTGCTTAGAATTGCTTTTTGTTGTCCCTTTTGAACAGTAGCATGTAATATCTGTGTGTCCCTCGGAACCTGATGTTTCTCAAACAAGAAAGCTGAAGTTTCCGACAAGAGAATCATGTCAGAAATGTTATCTAGATGACTTGAAATACTTCATTATAACCCATTGATTTAATGACCTTTGTAGAAAACTGTTTTGATAAAATAGAATGATTTAACTGTTACTTCTCTCACAGTAAAAAAAACAGAGATTTTAATTTTAACATGAAAGCAATAATGAAATTTCTTCATAAGACTAAAAATACAGCTCCACTGAAACAAAACATTTCCAGATTATTTTTTCCCTTCTGCTCTGCCCACTGTCCCAAAAGGCTGGAAGGAAGTGCAGCTTCATAGTCTTGGGGTTTCCTGGTTTTTTCCTATTTTGATAGCCTTCCTACTGTGCGTGTCATGGTTTGCTTAGGCTAGGCTGTCCCGAGTTTTTCAGGGTAATTTAAAGCAGAGATAGTAAGCATATACTCATGTACAGCTTACCCTGTGGCTTGTATCTCAATTTTTCCATGTAGTTATCTGACCTTCTTAATCTGTGTTAGTGGAAGATGTTTGTGCAAAACGCTGGCTTTTATAACAGGAGAGGCCATGACCCGTAGTGATTTTTATCTGGAAATAGCGGCTAGAAGGGAAGATGTTCCCTTGTTTGAGACTTCCCAGTGGTTGTTTTTTTCATTATTTCAATTTTCAGTCCAATTGCTTTGAGTGTCATGTAAGAAACCACGGTCTTCAGACTGAACGGGTGTTAGCCGAGTGTGTGGGTACCATAGTGCTGAAAATCTGGCTTTCCCCTGGGATCCAGAGGTGATGGCGGAGCCAAAGAGAGGCTTGGAGCAATGTGAAGATGCTAGACTTCACGCTTCTTCATTGCACTGTCTGACATCTCTGTGTGTCTCGGGTGGAGACAGCTACAGGCAGAATTTCAGCCTTGAAGTAAAGGAGATTATGACGGGTAAACTTTCCTCTGGAGTAGAACGGATTGGTTTATGTAGCAAACTGGAAGTTGTGGAGGAATTTTTTGCTGCTCTTATTGCCTTAAATTGATAAGATGTGGAGAAGAATTGAATAATATGGGCTGAATGCACTATGGGTGATTGGACGGCCTTACATATTTACATTTGACTTATTATAGTATAGTCATTCTTCTTCGTCTTCTAAAATTAGCAAAGCACAGCACAATTATAATACTTTCGTGCTTCAGGATAAACTTTGCATTTCATTAGTTCATTGGTTCTTATTTATGCTACGTCAGTTCAGGAAGAAAAATGTTAAACTGGAATAACTTGTTTTGAAAGTTCAGTACAAATGTGTGCTTTCTTCATGTCTAATTTTGAATCTCCCACCTCTTCTCTTAATGTGAAAGTCTGTTTGCCTCATCTTCTATGCTAAGTTGTAGACTTCACCATGGAGCAGCATCAAAGCGGTTTATTTGCCTTCAAATACGTGTATGTATTTGACTAGAAGTTTTTAGTTGACACCCCACTAAAATCTTCCTTTATTCCTCCTCCCCCACGCAAATATTTTTAGGGCAAGATTTACTGGTAAAAATAGTAACAAGTTAGAGGCACCTTGCTTTACCTTAGTTATGCTTTTCATTCGAAACGGGTGTTTGTGCCTCTCTGTGAGGCGCGGCGGCGTTTGTCACCCCAAGGGCCGGTGCCAGGCCAGCGGCACCCTGCCGTGAATAGCTGCTGCCCCACAGGCAGCTTCTTTCTCATGGTACGTGTCGTGGCCCTCAGTGACGGTGAAGCGCAGGGGTTTGTTTCTAACCATTTCGGGAGGAAATTTGGTTGGTGAGCTGAGGGCAGGTTTTCTTCTTCTCCTCCCTAAACCCTGGCCAGTGTAGGGTTGAAGGCTGCTCCCTGCTTCTCCTTCCCTCCCTCCCTCCCTCCCCCGCTGGGGCCTTTGCGGGGCTCTGTCTTACCCTGGATATCACCTTCTGAGGAGACCACCGCACAGCTACCAAGTGCAGCTGACTGTCCGGAGCCCCGCACCCACCCGCTTTGGGCTGGCACTGCCATTTTGCTTGTGCACCTTGTTGTGTCTCTCCCACCTGGCTTGGACTTGCGCTTTGCTGGCGGGAATGGCGGGCGCGGAAGATGCCCGTGTTCCTATGGGAAGGCAGGCTGTGGTGTTTATCTTCCCTGAATGCCACTTTAGAGGTGGCCAGCGAGGAATGCACGCTCTTTAAAGATCACAGTCTTGTAGTATTTTTATGGATACTTTGAAAGGCAAAAGAGCGTTCGACTGGTTAGCGGGCAAATAAATGTATGTGGCCCTGGGGCCTCGTGCGCTGTTTGAGGGTTGTGCTAACGTACCTCTCAGACAAAACCAGAAGGATGAGATAGTCAGTAGTCACATTTCTCTTTTTTTTTTTTTTTTTTTTTTTTTTTTTTTTTTTTTTTTTTTTTTTTTTTTTTAGANTTTTTCCTGTGACTTGTTGCAGAGACTGCAGTGAAAAATGAAACACTCGCGTTTCGGACCGCTCTCCAGAGCGCAGACGCGTCTTTCATCTTAGTATGTTTCCTTGCAGTTGATGTTAATGGAAATAACCCTTTTTGCCACAAGTTTTTCTTGCTCACAGGCTTCTATGTGACCTTGTAGTGAAGTCATAAAAGCTTGAATCTTTGCTATCGCAATCCTTGCCATAGCAACATGCGTCATAGCCGTATAATTATTTATTTAATGGGTTTAATTATGAAAACTGAGAAAGGCACATATGAAAACTGGATCAGGTGGGGGGAAAAAAAAAGCACTAGTTCAAAGTAAAAAAAAAAAAAAACCAAAACCCAAAAAACAAATCAAAAACAACAACCCCCCCCAAAAAAAAACCCAAAACACTTTCACAATAACCTTAGACAGGAATAAGTTAAGTACTGGAGCCTTTGTTTTAAACTACTTTACTTTCTTCCCTGTCTGCCTTTTCCTCCCTTTTTTTTTTTTTTTTTTTTTTTTTTTTTTTTTCCTCCTCTCTGCTGTGCAAGAACCATGCAGCTGCTTCGGTGACTTTTTTTTTCCCCCTGTTTGCAGACCTATAAATACACTTCCTTTGTCATGTTGTTTCCTGAGAGCTTTGCTTCCAGATAGCTTTGCTATTTAAATTTTTTTCATTTTTGAATTTCATACTATCATCTTAAAAATAATTAGAAATCCTAAAACCAAATGCTCCTTATTAGTCTTTAAATTTCAAATTGTCTACAGCTTTCTTCCCTCATGTTCAGAAATCAATTTTGCTATTGACAAGACTTCTCAGAAAGAACTACCTACATGAATAAAATTTAAAGTATTTAAGAATGTATAGGCACTATCATACCCTTAGAGTAGAGAAACTATGTATTTTTTATAACCGTGAGTGCTGTGCTCTGGAGGATTTCTTAATTTATTATCATCAGTATATACACCAGAAGTTATATGATCTGTGGTGTCTTGCAGTAGCATACTGGTGGACTGATCTCTGATTAATAGTTGTTCCTTTTCCTTAATTCATGAGGGAAGAATGAAATGAGACAATAACTTTATTGATTCCACTTCAGGCTTACTGACATGTTGTGAATCTTTCAATTTAAATCGATAGATACCTCACTAGCCGTAGCAGAAAAATACCTGGACTCCTGGCAGAGATCCCCTTTCCTGTGTCTCTGCCTTCAGGCTGCACTGGAGTCTTGAAGGAGAGTGGGAGCAAGCGGAGTGGGAGCATCAGAGCAGGTCTTGGCAGCTTAGGATTTTATAGATGGTTCTTGCTACAAGTACATTAAAGGCTGGTTGCGAAATATGACTTGGTGACAGAGCCGTGAATTGTTAATCCAGGATGGGGCTAGAATTTCAAATTTGTGAACTTTTGGCATGGAGGGAAGGGTGGGGTTTTGGAAGGAATTCCATTAGTTGGATCGTGATATAAAATGCAAAGACTTTTAACTGAATAACTCAAAAACTAACTTGGAAGAGGTTTTCTGTTGAAGTTATTACTTGACTCAGAAGCTTTCATTAGTGAATATTCCTGCTCAGGCCTGATGCATGGAAGCAGAATTTCCTTTTTTGTTGTTTGTTTGGTTTTTTTTGCAATGCTGAAATGTGAAACCTTTCCTGTTGGCATGCTGGCTGACTTAACCGCTTCTTTGGTAGTCTCTTACTCGCTGTGTAGGAAGACGAGACATCCCTCTTCTCATCTGCTGTCTGCGGAGGGCTTTGTGGGACATAATGGTTTTTTTCCTTGCAAAATTACTTTTTTGCTCTTTATTCCACAGATGTGATGCAAGGCTGTGTATAGGACCCACAGACTGATAACAGTATGTTGCGAGAAAAGTTTTGCATTAATTGTTCCATTTGTATCTTCTTGACTGCCTGTGAAATTCTGCATTTTGGAATTGCAACACTTACGAGAGAGTGCCTTAGTCTTGGGAGTTGTCTTGTGGCATCACTCTTTGTAAGAGGAATCGGCAAAATTCTTTTTGGTTAAAAACAGGGAAAAAAAAAAAAAAAAAGAAAGTATTTCTAAAAGTAGACTGTGGGCTGGTGAATGCTTGCTGGTCCAAATGCAGTGCGAGTGACGGACATACTGTTTAATGGGTGGCTGCAGACCACCTGAGGACCACTTCACTTGTCCCCTGGGCTACAATAGTGGAGCCTCAGAAGTATGGTTCTGGAGCTTTGTGAGGTTCCCAGATAGACTTGGTGGTGGTCCAACAAAGCATTCTTTTATATTTCTAATTAATCTTTACCCTGCATTGCATCCAAGCATGAATTTCACATTCACAGTATTACTCTGTAAGTTTCTCTAGGCCTTCGAAGAAAAAGCCATACCATGTTGAAAGTACTGATGCAAAGGTATGCAGAAGTATGTACAAAGTAGTGTGTGTCTCCCTCTGCAGCTGTTTTGACTTAAGCTAACACTGTCTCCCTTAGTCAAGCATCCAGAACTTGGAGGAAACTTGAAGTGGAAAGTCTTCAATTAAAAATAACAGGAGAGCTCCCATTTGAAATTACTACACTATATTGCCAAATTGGGTAAGCAAGAGCTATCTAAGGTCTTCGGCAGCATGTTGTGGGTATTGACGCTGCTGCTGAGGAACTCGGGATGTCTTATTGGTGGCTGGCTGGTATCTCCAGCAGATGCTTCTCTATTAGGTTGCATTTACCAGGGCTCAAAAATTTGTTATTTGGGTCTAGCGCAGCCTTTGCATTTGGAAAGGCAGGTGAAGTTCTGACAGTGTCCTTTCTTCGTAAGCTTCTCCTCCCTTTTCTGGAGCAAAGTGGTCCTTCTGCAAGTCTGTCACCACCCAGAGTTTGTGGTTGCTGCGGGGGGATGTGCGCATATGTATTTTTTGCCTGTAGCAGAAATGTAGCACATCCACAATGGAGCTCTTTGCTGTCTCATTGAGTGATATTTTAAGAAAAAATGGTTTTGTAGAACAAGATATGCAGACAGACTTCTTTCTCTGCTGTTGCTTATCGCTGCTGGGTTCCTCTTCTCTTGACTTGATGAATGTTTCTCCTTCAGACAGAAGCTTTTGTTCTTATTTTGGGCTCGTGAGTATAGAAACTTGGAGAGTAGCTGGCCTGCAACAGCAAAAAGGCCGTGCTTGAGGAGAGGTGGCTTACTGGGAGCTTTAGAAGTGAACCTACACCTGGTGAGAAGGGAGTGGCGGGAATAACGTGCACCCAAGAAAACAAACAAAAAACCCCCAAAGGAATAGCAGAACTGTTACAGTCTCTTCCATCTGCCTAAGGCAAGGTCACTAAATTCACCCTTTGCTTCCATAAAGCTTTCACTTGGTGTGGGAAGTCTTAGCCTTATAATCCAGAAACTACTGAAGAAAGACTGTTTCTTCCATTGCAATTTTTATCTTTTTTTTTTCTTCTTGCCTGTATCTTGACAATTAAACTGTATTTCTTCAGAGCAAGATCAGATGTTCTTTTAATGTTGCAGCAAAACTGTACCACTTAACCATGTTTAGATGCATAATGTAATCAGCTTGATTGCTTTTTAATATGTCATTCAGACCTACAGTTGCTGTCAGCTGGGCTGAATCTGTTCGCTTGGGGAATTTCAGTAATACTTTCTGGTAGATGACAGCACCTGATGGTAATGTGGTTTGTTTTTTGGGGTTTTTTTTTTTGGTTTTTTGTTTGTTTGGGTTTTTTTTTTTTTTTTTTTTTTTCCCCCAGAGCTAAATCTGTGTTCCAGGGGTAAATGGTGACCTTACATGGGAAAGCTGAAGCATGTTGTGGAAAAGGCGCTGGGTTCTTCGTCTTCCCCTACTTCTGCAGTGGGGAGGGAAGGGCTGAATGGGGTTAAGGCTCTCTGTGTCTTGTGTATGAGGTGGCACAGCTGCACTGGTGTATGACAGGCATAAGTGATGCTGGGTACATACCTTGCAGCTTTTCTCAGGTGGAGAAGCTGAGGGGGATGGCGTGGCAGCCTAGAAGGTGTGCTACTGAGAAGTCTTCCTTCTTGGATGTTAGTTGTGCATGGCTCATTATGGTTTGATCACTGCAAAACCAGTAATAAGCTGTAACAACTTTAAATGCTGTTCTCTTTACTTTGCAGATAAGAGTGCCAGATTGCATTAAGAGGGAGGATTTTCCTTTTTGAGTGTTTTGTTCTTGAAAGGCTTTATTGGCGGTATGAGGTGTGAAAATGAGGCATGCATTTGAGGCATGTGGCTGTGCTTTTTTTTTTTTCTTCCCCATTTGAGTGTAGTAGCATATCAGCTTTAATATTAATACGATCTCGCTAAAATACCAGCTGATTGAATATGGGACCTTTTAATGTTATGCATTCTTGATTAATTGGGAATAGCCAGGTTTGAGTAATTAAGATTTTCAGTTTTCTTATTGGTGTATACTGGTCCTAGAAGATACAGGTGTTTCCATTCCTCCTTCATTAAAAGGAAGTATAAAAAAAAAAAAAAACAAAATACCCCAAACCAAAAAACCAACCAACCAACCAACCAACCAAACCCCAACAAAAACAAAACCCGTGTGGGCTCATTAGAAATCTGCAAGTGACATAGGTAAGAAATCACATTTGGCATTTTCATGTATTTGCTTGTTTAAGCTTACTATTCTAACTTAAGCATTCAGAGATCTTTCTCTTAATAGCAGTGTGCCTAGTTTTAAACTTTTGTGGCAAGATGCTTGGCTGCAGCTTGAATGATTTAAGAATGGCAAGTAGCTGCTTTATATATACTGGGGAAAAAAAATAATGCTGACATAATGAAGTACTTGTGAAGTGTCCTTAAGGAAAAAAAGTTCTCTGGGTGGGAGTGTGAGGAAGGATTAAAAGTGAGACAGTCAGTAATCCCCCTCCCCTCTTTTTAAAGAAAGCTCTCCAAGTAACACTGGAGAAAAGAATTAAGTATCTCTAATTAGAAAAACTCAAAGATAAGATAAAGAATATTGGTTAAAACAAGAGTAATAACTCACCTATTCAGGCTGACTCTGCACTGCACGTGACTGTATCTTGTGTAAAATACAGATACTGGTTTCTTATTGCCATGTCTGCTTCTCTGGTCTTTCCTCCTCCCCTCTTTTCTCTGTAGAAAAACTTCTTGGCGAGGCTATCGATGCAAATTTGACCTTTAAGTTTTTGACTGAACAGCTCGTGTATCAGGAAATAGCTCAGAATGAGCAAGATAATTTATTGCAGGAATTTAGTGCATTTTGTCACTCTCTGAAACTTTCAAGGCCTTTTTAAACCCCATCTCTTTAATCTTACCCTTTACCATGAAGAAGTTCCACTTGTCAAGTGTCCATACGAGGTGCTCGATCATGTGGCTGGCGCACCTTGACATGCTTACTGTGGTGAGGCTGAGGAGGCCGGGTCTGGTTGCCTTGTAAATACCTTGGTGTTTGAACAGTGACAGCTACCCAGCAGGGAGGGGGGATGTCTGTCTGTCTGTCTGGGTTTTTTTGTTTTGAACCAAATCGTGGCCTATGTTAGGTGGCACGGCAGGTGCCGGCGTCGATAACGCTCCAGTGCTGGCCCTGTGTGAGGGAGCAGGTTTCTTGCTCAGCAGCCTCCTGGCAGTGGGGGGGTGCTGGCTGAGCAAAGGGTGCAACCCCCTCCATTTTCTCTCGCTGTCCCCTGCCTATTGCTTCTGTGGCCATATTAATATGGAGCAGTTAAGTCACTCAGTTGGCTGTGGGCCAGCCTGTGCTGTATGTGCAGCTTCTTCTGTGAAGACCACTCTAATGTGCAGAGCAGTGATGTGAGTCAGAGATAGAGAGAGGGGCAGCGCCGAGGGAAAAGGTATGTCTTGTCTTTCTGTCCCGCCGTCTTCGGTGTATCCAAATCCCGCTCATGTGCTTGACATTTCCTTTCTTCTTCTTGCTAGCCTCCCTTTCGATCCCACTGGGATAATTTTACTTTCTTTCTGGTTAGACAAACCGACGCTGTTTTGTAAGTTAATGGTCTGTCTCCATTAAGTCATTAAGCAACCGCGTTTCATTGATGAAAGTCTTGTTCAACAGACTTGGCGTTTAAGGTCAGAAGACTATCTCTGTGTAACAAAAGGGCAGGTGTGCAGCTATAAGCATATTGTACAAGCCAAAATTTTTTTAAATCTCAGTACGAGTTCCTTTGCACATCACAATAAATGGAAGTAGCAACTCAGTTCATCTTGAAAGTTTCTGTATTTACGTTTTCTTTTGGAGAAAGTCAAGCTTTTGCAGTCAAGCTTTTTTGCCTAAAATATTGTAGAGGTTACTCAACTGTGGTGAAAAAATCATGTGAAAGCTGATGTCATCTTGACACGGATTTTGTGTCATGTTTCGATAAACCCATTTCACAAGCCTAGAACTTGGTATTTCTCTGTGCTTGTAGTTCGACTTTTTACTTGGCTGTAAAGAGACTTTAAACGTGTGGTGAAACAGTAACTGGATTTGCTACAGTGTTTAATATGCTTTTCCTTGAAACTATGTTGTTCAGCTTTTAGAGAAAGCAGTTCCTCGTAATCTTCTTATGAGCTCTTCTCAAGAACTATACTAATAAAAGGGAAAACGTTTGAAAACACACCACAGAAGGCTAACAAAAAAACCCCCAATGGGTAACGCTTCCTTAGAACATTTAGCTCGGAGGGGAAAAAGAATCCTATTGGGGATTTGCTAACCATCTAGATTCTCATAACTATCTGGAAATGACTAATAAACAATTGAAATACAGTCTTTGCTCTTAAAGTAACTTTTTTAGATACCGCAGTGATTTGTCTTTGTGTTTAAATCTGTGACTACTAGTTTACCAAGGCTGTTGCAAAACATTTTGTTTCTTCCTAGTGCATTACATGGATATATCGGGCAAGTGACTCACTTTGTGCTTTTAAGATAAGCCTTGTGGTGGACCAAGAGAAAAAAAAGAAGGAAGGTGTGTTTTGGAGATGTCCTACACACTTTGTGTCTCTCCCTGTGAAGAACAGACCTTTCTTTTTCCTCTCACACAGTACCTGTGTTAAAGAAACCACTGCGAGATAATTGTTGGAATCATTGGAATATTGTCCAGAGATACCTGGCGTTCACTCCTCAAGTGAGGAAAGGTAAAACTAACCTTGGCTGCTGTTGTGTTCCAGGTACTGGTTTTATCTGAAAATAAACTTAACTACTGCACTATTTCTGCTTTTAGGAGTAATTGTACTGACTTTGCTTTAAAGGAGGAACTTTGCTCTGACTATGCCTTCAAATTCACCCAACAAATTTCACTGCAGTAACAGTTATGTGAAAGGTTGTGTGGGGTTTTGCTGTGTGGTTTTTTTTGTTGTTTATTTTTTGTTGTGTTTTTTTTTTTTTTTTTAACTGTAGACTTTTGGATATGGTGCTTGTAAGACTGGGATCTGACATGTTATTTGACTTGTGTAAATTTCTGTATCTTATCCAGTTAAAAGCGTAGGAGAAAAATTTGAAAAGTATGTTCTGAGTAGCAGGTCACTGTAACAGCCCATATGAAATATAACTAGGCTTTCTTATTCAGGTGTCAGGATCTGACAGTAATATAAAATGGGTATATCTGTAGGGAGAAGCGAAATAGTGTCCAGTCACTTATTTCAATGGGACTTAGTCTTTCTGTATGCTTAATAAAAAGAAACACAGAGTATTAAATGGCAAAGCAGAGGGGACTGGGGAGATGGCAAAGCATTTCACCTTCTCAATCTGTCAAACCAGATAGCATAAAACTGACTGTTTGAGCTCTCTTGTGGTTTTAAATATTTTCTGTGTCCATGCTTCTCCTTGCATGGGTAATTTTTTTTTATAATAGTTCGTAGGAGTCCCAGGAGTATCCCCTGCGCTTTATTACAAATAGTCTATGTACTCTTGGCATAAATACCAACCTCATTGCTTCACCCCAAAATGGATTTGTCATCAACAAAAATTTCTGTTAATGCTCTGCTCTTATCCATAGTTCCTAAATTAATTATTTGTAGCTCTCAGATTATAATTTCCTGTTAAAACACTTGGAAAATTCCTATTGAAGTATTTTTTCTCATTCTTTCATGATATAAAGTCAAAGGAAACATGATGCATGACAGGAGTTGGTGCTTCTTCTTCAGGAACCAATGCTTTCTCCTCATATTGACTCTTCAGTTGCTTGATCTACAAACTTGGTTTTATTGCACATTAACAGCATTACAGTGACAACATGGGTTCTGTCTTTCCTAATGCATCCCTAGTAAATAAGATAGATGTGTGTTTCGTGGCGCTTGAAGTGAGTCAATTGGCTAATACTGTGAGACCTGAGAAGTATCTGTCCAAATGGAAGAGTTATTACAGTTTGGACTCTGCCTGTCATCTTTTATTGTCACTGTTGATATTCCACACATATAAACCCAAAGCCAAAATGGCAGCTGGAGTTTTGCCTGGTGGAGGTTTTTTTGTCTTTTGTTTGTTTGTTTGTTTGTTTTTGTTGGGGTTTTTTTTGTTTTGTTTTGTTTTGTTTTTTTACTTCTGAAAAGCTCAGAGCTTTGTTTGTTCTTGGAGCTACTGCTGTTTGTGCTGGGCTGCTGAATGTCAAAATGGACCAAGTTTGTGGTGAAAGCACTAGCCTGTAAACAAAATTCTGGAATTCACAGGTGTGGGCAAGGTCTCTTTGAAATTGCCATGCTACTTTTGGACCTGCAGGTGATAGCAAGAATAGTCTTGCATTCAGAGGATATTTCAGGAAAATTCCTTGCATGTGACACAAAAGGGAAAGAACAGTGGGTAAACAGTTGCTTAAATGTTGTTGCGTGTGTATTGCCCAGTGAAGAGCCATCTACGCTTTACCAAATGTATGAAACTTGTTCAAATTAGTAAAGCTTCTTTTTGGATAATCCATTTGTGGAGCTGCTGGTTGTGCTGTGCAGAAGGCGAGAGGGGTTCTAAAAACTCTGATGGCAAAAAAAGCCCCCCCTTTTTTTTTTTTTTCTTTCTTAGACAGTTAATCCAACGCCTTTTTATCATAACAAGAAATGCCTTCTGTGCTTGCTAAAAAAAGATGCTTAACTTTTTGTATGTGGCTTAATTTTTAACTCCTTGAACTATTCTTGGTTTATCAAGACCAAGATTGTAACTGGAAAAAAGGAATATGACGCTCTACTGTCACTAGCACATACTGTAGTAAGCCTCAGCAGCATTGAATCAGTCAGTGTAATTCTAATTGTTTTGATGTAGTTCTTCACCATTTTTGGAGGACACCTCCCGAATAGACAGTTTCCTTCATTTACATTCTTCGTCTGTTATCATTTAGACTGAAGAAGACCGTCATCCTTATTAACATGAAACTGAGATTATTTTGATTTCATTCTTCGGAAGGAATTCAAATTTCTTTCTAACAGGACACTACTGTGAAAACTTACCCTTTAAAACTAAGTACTTTTTTTGCATTGCGATTTCAGCTGGGCCTTGAATCAAAGGCAATTCAGTTCAGCCTACATCAGCTTTAGTCTGTGAAACTTTTTCTCATTTTTTCAGAATAGTTGGGACAGTGTGATCAATTTTTCTATGACTTAGTATTCTAATAATACTGGTAGAAATGAGGGGATGATGAATTGAGGCAGTGGCCAAAAGTAGCAATCAGTTTCTTCTGTAAATGACAGCCACAGTGCTGAAGTACACCAAGAGCAGTCATAGTCCAAAAGAAACACATCAGTAACAGTTTAAAATCACAGCACCACGTCTTGATGGCATCTTTTGTTTTCTTAATGGAAGAAGTGTCATCAGCATCTTATTGGACCAATCTTATTCACCCATTTTTGCAAATTGGTAGCAGAAGACTTCCAAGATTCCTTTGTTGGCTCCGAGATGTAGGACAGCTAATTTGCAAGCTCCTTCATTTGAGGCTTTTTCATTAGAGATAATGCATAATCATGGTTAATGACAGTATTTATTATAATAGCGTATAGTCTAGAGCTGCATCAAATAGTGATTTGTTACTCAATTCTGCTGAATAATTAGGTTGTTCCAGTAATCACCCTGTCCATGGTTATTTCTTGCAAGAACATCTATTGGAATACTTCTGATGCTTTCTTGGACACATGAGATGCCTAGATGATACAAACCATCACCCTGTCTCCTGGCTGTTTCTCCCCCTCAAAACAATTCAGCTGTTGAATATTTTCTGAACCATGCCAGGAAATAGGACAATTCTTAAAGAGTTCAGCAGTTCTGTCTCGTAGGATGTGGGAAGCTGAGGCAACACTTTCTCCTTTATTTTCCTTTACAGAAGACGTATGTTATCTCCAAGCAAGACTAACCTTAGGCTTGTGTGACTCTGTAATGGCAAAACTTACGGTGCGGAATTTAGCCATCTCTTTTTCTATACACACCCAGTCCTTAGTAGTGTTTTGTTCGGTTTACACAATTGCCTTATGTAGATAAAACAAATTGCTTTTTATAAGTGTAATTTAATAAGCATTTGCACAATATGGTTTAGCTTAGATGACCCTTAATCACTTGCGATTCAACTTCTTGCATGAGCAATTTTGACAGTACTTATTTTATGGAAAACACAGAAATGAAACTTTAAAGTTAGAGCATATGTTAGCACAACTGCATAATTCAGACAACTGTGCGTCATATTGAGCAATGCCGGGAGGACAGTTGGTTGCAGGAAGTCTAAAAATACTTTGTATAAGTTTGTTGCCTCATACACACTTGAGGTGGCTGGAAACTCAAATGTGTGCTTGTTAATGTCCTGCAGCTTGCAGTTCCAGGATTTGGAAGAGGGAGCCCCTATAGAAAAAGTAGTGAAGCTTTGAATTTGTGTTTAGAATAATGTGCTTAGGCAGTCAGCTGTCTCATCCTGTGCAGTTACTACAGTTTCTCTTTCCCCTTGTAAACATCTGGGATCGTGGTAATTCTCTAGATCACCTCAGAAAAACAACAGGACGTTACACTCGCAGGAAATCAATTGTTGTTCTCCAACTCCTTTCGAAATACATGTCTGCAAGTGTGTGTGCACCCATGCACAGCTGCCGGGAGATTCTTGAAAGATGAGCAAGAGTTGTTTGCTTTATGATCTTAAGAGGTGCCTCTGATTGCGTATAAATAAATACAACTGGCTTTCCCTTTTAAGATAGAATCATGAAGACAAAGTATCAAAGATAGAGTGGCATGCAGTCGCTACAGAGAGCTTTTCTACAGATGGCCTCTGAAAACTGTGGCCCTAGAAGTATGCTCAGTAGCTGTGTGCTGCAGCAGATCTCCCTCCAGAACAGGAGAGGGCACAAAGCTGGTCCTGTGTAGGCAGGGCTTTGCACAAATACACGTGGTGTATTACTGCTTGCTAATGCGAAGTTGTTTCATCAGGTCTTTCTTGGGGCTGACTAATTGGTTTTCCCTCCTCTTGCGGGCCTGTTTCTTCCATGATGCTTTGCACCTGGAACAGCTTACCAATACATATGTCTTGTCTCTTGTTTCATACATGCTCTTTAGTACTTACCCCTCTTCCACAAAACCTGCTGTACTTTGTGGAATATTTCAAGTGCTTTTTAATTAAGTTAAATCAATGAGACCGTTCTGTTTTGCTTTTTGACTATAGATTTATACCGTAAACTCTTACGTAGTTTCAATTCATGTGTTAATGAATGACTGCTTGGTAGTCTTGGAACAATGGTTGAAATCGCTGTCTTACCAAATGTCGGTAATTTATAATTGTAAAATTATGTTGTTTCTGATGTATGCATACCATATCTCTGTATGTAATAATGTATAACAGAAATTAGGGGCAGGAGGCAGAGTCCAGAAAAAGATGTTATCCTTTATTTTCAGACCTGAGTCTGCACTAGAGAGATTAGAAGATATCACAGGTTGCTTATTAGCGACGTCTTAGGTCTAGGGTTCATTCTGCTAGAGCTCTGCTGCCTCTGAAGACTTGTCTAGGCCAGCTTTTTATTTTGACTGTTAGTAAGACAACGCCCTGGAGCTTGTTACTCTTCAGATGGTCTGTCCCCTGATAATGGTTGTTCACTGCTTGCCTGTCTGAGAGAGTTGGTCAGGGAATAATATCAGTTGAAGTGATCAGGCTTCCTTGCTCTGAGCTGTTCGAATACAGTGTGTTTATCAGCCTGTATATATGTGTGTGTGTGTGTGTATGCGTCTTGTCTAGTGCTGTTCACTTAGGTTTTTCAGTATACTAGACAGGAACTGCAAGGGCAGGCTGAGATATGCCTTTTTACAGACGTGGTCTTGGCGGTGCCATACAGCATATATGTTGAGGTTTGTGGTTCTGAACTATATCCATTGTAAATCCTGTAGGTGAGGTTTGAAAGCATGCTGGCCTAAGGAGCACCTGCACTTTCCCAGGACGGACTCTTTTAAATATGCAAAATTACAAAAACACCCAAACAACCCCAGTCCTATACATAATGTGGTCAAGTGTCCATCTCCAGAAGCATTTTCTCATCTTTAAAGTTTTCTGTGGGTGTAAGTTCCAGTACAGCTTCACACTCTGCTTCATCATAATGGAGTCAGAAAGAAATTACTGTCAGGTGGGAAGATATTTCTTAAAACCTTCTTTCAACATTTGTGCCTATTGCAATGCCTTGGTTGGAAGCGTGGAGCAATCTGTAGGTTCTGACCAACAAGAAATGTGTCAGAAATGGCATGTTTTTATGACCCAAAATGACTTGTCAGACATCAAGCATTATTATGGTCTTATATACTAAGCTTGAGTTCATAATTTCTTGATATATGGCAGTAACTGGAAAACTCTTTTTAATTATTTTTAAAACTGCAGGTCACAAGTTCCTATTCCCTGCTCATCCTGTGCTGCAAATCAGTCTCATAGAATCATTTAGGTTGGAAAAGACCTTTAAGATCATCGAGTCCAACCACCAACCATGCCCGCTAAACCATGTCCTGAAGTGGCTTGTCTACACCTCCAGGGATGGTGACTGAACCCCTTCCCTGGGCAGCCTGTTCCAATGCCTGACAGCCCTTTCAGGAAAGAAATTTTTCCTAATATCCAATCTAAACCTCCCCTGCCGCAACTTGAGGCCATTTCCTCTCGTCCTATCGCTAGTTACTCGATAGAAGAGACCAGCACCCACCTCACTACAACCCCCTTTCAGGTAGTTGTAGAGAGCGGTAAGGTCTCCCCTCAGCCTCCTTTTCTCCAGGCTAAACAGCCCCAGTTCCCTCAGCCGCTCCTCATAAGACTTGTGCTCCAGTCCCCTCACCAGCTTTGCTGCCCTTCTTTGGACACGCTCCTGCACCTCAATGTCTTTCTTGTGGTGAGGGGCCCAAAACTGAACACAGTATTCAAGGTGCGGCCTCACCAGTGCCGAGTCCGGGGGGGACGATCACTTGCCTGCTCCTGCTGGCCACACTGTTTCTGATACAGGCCAGGATGCCGTTGGCCTTCTTGGCC
>VYZV01005043.1:42010-66722 GCA_013401275.1 Pandion haliaetus | reverse complement strand
TTTTTAAATGAAAGCTTCCTGGACCCTGGGGGTTGGCCGTTAATTGTAGGCCATTGTGTGAATGCGAACTACTTAAAAATAGTCATGGAGCGAACCTTGCTTCCTCTCAGGGTTTATCAGTTGGAAGCATCTTCTTTTTATCCTATGTGTAAGCAAAGACCTCTCTGGATTGATGATTTGATCTGTATAATGGAAAATCTAGGCAGGATATCCTTTCTCTGTTATTCCTTGGTGTGATGGCATCAGGTTGTGTCTTAAAATGGGGGAAGGGAAAAGGAGGATCCTAATAGCAGACAAAGTGGTTTCAAGGGACTCTTAAACTGCAGGCTTGCAGAGAACCTCGTATTTACTCTCCTTGTTGAACCACTTGTGCTTCAAGCTACTATTACAGCATGTCACTGGTGGCTTCTGCTATGCTCAAAAGCTTGCTCATGTGCAATATGGACATCTTATACGTGGAAGTTGTTGTGGTTGCTGTGCTGAAATGTATCATGAGGGGCTTCTCTGTAGTTACTTTGAGCACTTGCAGGCCTTAATGAAATACTGCACTGACAAGCTAGGTCTAGTCTTATCCCGCAGAGGTGCACTGCCTGAGCTTCCCCTGCCAAGAAAAGGATATTTCTAGTGTAATTCCATGATTAAAATGCCTCTGAAACCAAGCAGCTCCTCTGTGCAATAGAGGTACAGTGAATGCTTGATAAACTGTGTGCATGGGGTAGCAAATGTACTCAAAATTATGTTGGAACATTATTATGACCTTGCATTTCAGCATGCTTGTAACCATTCCACCGTAACACTCCTAGCCTGAAATTCCGCTTGGCATTGACAAGGCAGAGGATGTTACCAGCTTTTCTGGTTGTAGAAGAACCTTTGATTTAGTTGTCTTGGGTTCAGGACAAGGAGNTCATTCTGCTCGTATCGTCGTGACCCATATGTGTTGTGGTGTAACCGCAAAGGAGGAACCTGAGGGCTTTGGGGAGGGATGGCAGAGACAGGACGTGATTGTGGGTTTGCAAAATAATAATCAGCTGGTACTTGGGGTGCAAGACAAAAAAACATTAAAACTAATAAAAAGAAATGCTTTAATTGCCTGTCTGGACTTTGGAATCTGTAACCCTGAAGTCTTTGTGCTGAGATGTTAGTACAATTGAAAGCACATGAATTTTTTACTGGTAATGAAGATATCTATTGGGTCATTGCTTGGGCTTTTATATGAGGAGAAGATAAAGATCCTTCCTTCTACACCACTAAGTGCACGTCAGCTACTTAGAATTAGCAAAGGTCCTTTTCATATTAGCAAATTGTTCTGTGACTTTATCACAACATTTTTTTTATAGCTTTAACTGCAGTGTTTAAATGGACTGCTGGTTACATTTTTTACCAGAGTGTCGTATTATTCTATGGGACATGTAGTTATTCCTATTACTGATCTAAAATCTCAGATAGATAAACAAAAATATTTGAAGAAAAAGACATAATGCTGTAAAAAACCTTCTAGTGCTATTGTTTACACAGTCGGAAAATCAAGTTCATAGTATGTAACAGCCTAATGACTATGACTTAAATGCAGAATCTCAACATAAGCAAGAATTTGTGCCTCTCTGCTCTTAATACCGTGTTTCACAGATTTTAGCCTTGTTCAACCTAGGAGCTCTAACAAATGTTGTCTATGTAGATAATGTGTTTTAAGCAACTGTTGAAAAAACAAAACAAGGGAAGTTTTTCAAATCTTAAGCCCACCCCTCACGTATTAAATCATTCCAAATCTTACAATTGCTGTTATTTTCAGTCCATTGTGTCTGCTTCCTGTTGGTCAAAGGTTATGAGGATAGGGTGGTGTAGAGTGAGGTGGGAAGCCGGCAGGAAAAAGAAAGCTTTGCTTATTTTGGGGTAGACACCACAACTACAGAAATGGCCAGGACATTGCTTAAATTTTCTGAAGACTTGAAGAGGTAAACTAGAAAAAACCCTGTTCTCGCTGTTGTTTACTGTTCTGCTTTGTAACTTAGGTATATGGAGAATGAATTGGAGTAAGTAAACAGGGGCTTCCTTAAAGAATGTTATCTTTTTGCTTGAAAAATGTTTTTTATTCAAAAAGCGGTGTAGCTTTTGTTTTGATTTACGAGTTGACTCGGTAAATTCTGTTTCTGAAGCCCGAGCCTAAAACTCTACCTGTTTGTTCACTTGTATCACTAACTCAAAAAAGACAAAAAAAACCCAAAACAGTTTTATGCCACAAAGTGCAAGTAGAAGCTCTGTGATGTATCGCTTCAGTACGTTACAGGCACACGTGGGCATGCGTAGGTGCGTTGATACAGCCCTCTAAAACACTTAGTTTATCTCAAATATTTGTATCGTTATTCAAGAACCATCTGTAGTTTCTTGGCTGTTAAAACACTAGTGCGAGTACTTCAGTTTTGTCAACAGGGTGCCTTGCAGTGAGTTGCCGTGAGCAGACGCTGGCTGACCGGGGCTTGGTGCTGGCACTCAGGTTCCTCCGGCGGGGCAGCGCAGCCTGTTGTGGTGAGCAATTGCGGCAACGCCGTTCGAAGGATTTGGTCTCAGAACGGATCTTGATTCAGAAGGTTGAGCTGGGGTGGGGAGAAAAAAGGTAAATGAATTTGTAGAATTTAACTACCACAACCAAGCTGTTGATCCTAATAATGTATGGCATGAGGGTACTGTTACACTCTAGGAAACAGTAGAAAACTTTATGTGAGTTGGATGAGAGCGAGAGGAGCATTTTATAAGCTAATCAAAATAATTATACCAAAGCATCTTAATTTTCAGGTATGCTGGTATGTAGTTAAATTTGCTATTGGTATGTGACATAGCTGGTTTTTAAATTTCTTAACCATTTTGTTACTACCAGTGAGTTATTTGAATCTAAAAGTATATTGTTTGCAGTGTTGGGAAAACAATATTTTTGTTCTAATAGAAACTCCGTTTAATTAGCATGGTAAAAGCAATTTGTGTATCATGATGTCTTGCAAAGAATTTTGACTTTGTGCTTGTTTATTTTGAAATGAATTTTTTTCTGGAGTTCTTTAGGTCAGGTCTATTCAGAAAAAACTCTGCTGAGCCTAGTTGGTAAATATTCTGTCACGTAAAGTGAGAATGCATATCAGACACAATGCTGACTTTTACTTTACCGTAGCTTTTACTTTTCTTAGCAGCTCTTCCTGCCATATCTGCGCGCTTGGTTCATGAGCATTGCAGATCTGATGATTTGTAATGGAAAAGCTAATAGTTTTGGTCCTAAAATGTAAACACTGAGCATGCCCTTCCTAATTCTTCCCCTTTCCTAGAATAAGGAATGCCTTGCAACGCCTCACAGGATTTAAAAAGTACTGTGTTGATTCTCCCTGTAATACCTTGGCAGAACAATAGATTTCCTTTAGCTTTCCCCTTACTGCGCCTAAGCGAAGTGGCTTGAGTAAGTATGGGTCCTTTCGTTGCTGTAATAGTAGGTGACTCATTTACAAGAGAGGCTCCTGCTTTGGTCTACAGATACTTGATTTGCAAAAATGTCAGCTAGTGTACATACAGCCTTGGTCTCAGAAGGAACGGGTAAGGATAGAGTGTCAACACGTGCTAAATTTAATTTGTAGGGATTATTTAAAACATTGTCCGGCATTTGCTTTGGAGACTTTTCTATGTGTATTAATGGATGTGTAGGAGCTTCTTTCATTATGCGTACAACTAGTAGGTTAAGCCAGGCTAGTTAGTTGGGAGGCAATTTGTAGAAATTATGGGGTATCTTTGCACTGTCCTCCTTAATTCATTGCTAAATCCCCCTTAATTCATCATTCCCTATTAAAGTTGGAGAAACTGCTGCTCCTGTAGTTCAAATCCCCTTTCTTTTATGGGGAGTACAAAATGCAGTATTTAAGCCTATGAATATTTTGTTGAAGAGATGATGTGCAGAATGCCTGGCCTCCGTCAAGTGTAGACATCTCTATTTTGTATGCAGCATGAGTATGCTTGAGTGATCCAAACATGAAGCAGTGAAGCGTGTGTTGTATGTTTGTTGAAACTGCAATGCCCTTTAAAGTACCCAAAACAGTGTCAGGAATTGCATCTTTTTACATAGTTCTAGTGTCTTGCTTTTCCTTGCGTATGAGCATTTCACAGATGATGAAGGTAGACATCTACATAGGCAAGTAAGAAGGAGAAAAAAAAAGGAAAACTGTGAATCTTATGCAAAATATTACAAAAAGCACTGGGCTTGTGATCTGGAAGAATTGGGATTTTTCACACCTTGTTACGAACACCACTTCAAAATGACTGTCCTCCTAGGAAATGAGAAATGAATAGACAAAAATATATGGTGAAGTATTTTGTTCCCAGCCATCAGTGGGAGAGCAGGTGTTGATATCAACGGAGTGTAGGCTTGACCTTTCAGCTTTGGATTTATTGTCATTATAAATCCTAACTTTTTTGGTTTTCTGCGCATCGCTCTTATGCAACTTGTCACAACATGCACCCATGAGCTCGCGATACTGGAACCCGAGTCAAATAGCATGGCTGGTGTCTTTTCTGGCTTGTCTTGTTAAGGGGGTCTTGTCAGCACTGTAGTAAACCTTGTGATAAGTAATGTTCAGACACTTAAAAAAAAAAAGGGGGGGGGGGCAGAACCTACCCTGAATGTTTTGCTTTCTTAGATTAAAACTTGTGGGGGGAAGTGACTTCTAATTAAGAGCTGATGAAAAGACTGAAGCAACTTAAAAACAAACAAACAAACAAAACCCCAAAATCCAAAACCCAACAAACAAACCTTTGTCAGACGAATACACAAAACCATTACTTTTTAAATAAATCCATCTGATGCAAAGCCAAATTGTAATTTGGTTGGGTGATGGGAAGTACTATCAAAGAGGCTGATCTTTAGGAGGAATCTGAACGAAGGAGATGTCATGCCCTTGCTTATTGATTTGGGGAGCCTTCAGAAGTTGAGGAAAGATGAGAGGTATGGGAGAGAAGGAAGAATCAACCAAATCTGGTATCTGTGGTAGGGTGAAGCAATAGGAGGTGACTTGCAGGAGGGAGGGATTCAAGTAAGTGCATTGACTTTCCTGAGAAGCAGCAGCCTAAAAATAGGAAAAGAGGCTCAAAAATGCAATAAAGCAAGTCAATAAATGGAGAACTTGAAAATAGAAGATGATGTGATCAGAAAGAGAAGGGAGATTGTCCTGGCAGTGCTATTTTAAATAGGATGGATATGGGAAAGGCGAGAGAGGGAGATGATCAGAACACGCTCGTGATCAGAGAGCAAAAGACCTAATTTTGGAAATGTTCTGAGAAACAGGGCAGCAAAGCAAAGACCATGTAGATGTGTGGCTAAGGGACCTGCAACAGATATACTTCTCCTTACGCCGTGACAAGCGTCGCGCCGTGACAAGTGTTACGTTTTCATTGCTGACAAAGCAGTGAGAGGAGATGGCAAAGCCAGTGTCTGTGATAGGGAACATGTTGCTGGGAACACTGTTAGAGGGTTATGTCTTAGCCACGCAGGGTGGGTGGTGTGAAGGAGGACAACTGTAAGTGGAAAGGTAAGTTTGCAAGTGATCAGAAATGATGGATGAGATGATGTAAAAAGACAGAGGAATGACCTGGTCACTGGTCCAAGCTTGGAGACAGTGAAATGAGGGCTCAGGTCCTGGCTCTGCTGCAGATCTCCTGCTTTATTGCTCTATATGGCTCTCTGAATCTGTTCTCTGTTGGTGACGAGATGATGATAATTGCAGGAGTGGGGAGGAGAGAAGTTTGCACTTGCCATTAGAAAATTTCTGACATACTGCAGAAAAGTAAGTATGTATTGAAGTGACTGATGCTACTAGTCATAATAAGGATCGGTTTAACGTGAATACATGATACAGACCTGGCTGCACGATCACGCTGGGAATAGGCATGAGGCTTTAAAAAAAAAAAAGGGGGGGGNNAAAAAAAAAAAGAGGGGGGGGGGGGGGGGAAGGGAAAAACCCCCATGCAAAATGGAAAGGACTATGAAAAACTTCAATGAGTTTTAGATTCACAAAATAAAGCAGCAGTTAGTGCTACATTGTCTGAATTGTATTTTGCCCCTTTTTTTGACAGTTTAATTAGCGGTGTAATGCTGGCAGACAGACTCACATGCTGAAACATCAGTTATGAAACCGTGCTCACAGTAGATCTGTGTGGAAGTATTGTTCTGCTGTATTTTCAGTGTTTTCTTTTGTTTATTTAACAAGCTAAAGTTAGAATCGAGAGCACAAGACTAGAAAATGGTGACAATAGTTTGAAAACAGGAAATTTTGGCCTTGTGTGTATTCGGAACAGATGATCAGGATGATGGCCAGGAGAGTGGAAACTTCCACTGAGACTGTTTTTTCCTTATTTTGCTCAGTGAGAAAAGATGGTGCTTCCTGGAAAACAAGTCTTAAGTATTTAAAGAAAGTTGTAATGTATTCAGTATTTTCCTCATATCACATTTGTTTATTTTGCAGCGATCTGTTTACACTTTTTAGTATTAAATGCTACTAAAAGTAGAATGCTTGGACTATTGTCAAATCTTGGAAATACAGTTTCTGCTGTTAGAATTAAGACACTAAACATGCTTTTTCTGTGCTCAATTTAGTTGTTCCATCTTATGTTTCAAAAAAAACAAAACCCAAAGAAGAAGAAAGGGCATAATTTTTAGGAAGAGGATGGCAGTTGCCGGTAGGTGTTACGACAATGGTTTTCAGAAGTAACTAGTAATTACATATTCTTCAGTTCTAGTGCTCATGATATGGCCTTTTTCGAAAAACAAAACCAAAACCAAACCCCAAACAAAAAAAACCCAAAACATTTAAAAGATTTCTAGAAAATGCTTTCTGAAAAACACCCCTTAATTTATTTCCATGTAGAAATATATGTGTTAATTTCTCAGGGAAAACATCAGCTGAGATTTTGAAATTTCACCACGTTGGAGTTAGCTCTGCAAGCTGGAAGAGCAGCGAATGGAAAAAGTAAAGTTCTGTACTTGAAATATCGTTACCTAATGTGACCTCTTTTGGTTACTTCCCGGCAGTCCTCCCAGATACGTGCCTTGTGGGTTGAAGCTCATCAGCGACAGTTGTCACTGGTCTATGCCTACCACAAACAGGTTTTAAAAAGAAGCATGGTGTGAAGGAACACGTATTTTTATTTCATCTGAGCCTCTGATGGGATGCAGAGTACAGGTCTAACACGTGAGTCAGTGAAGCTGTGCCAGAGGTGTGTTTGTCTCCTGCGATGGACAGAATACCTGGACAGTAGAAATGTGGAGGCAGGAAGGAGAAGAAATACTCAACTTCTGTTTGTGATCCTTATTCCTGTTGTTTGTCAAAGACGTGTAGCAATTTCACTGTTGTTTAACCTTTGTGCTGGAAAAAAAGTAAAGGGAGAGGGAGGGATAGATTAAATAGATGGGAGCAAAAAGCTTAAAGAAAATTAAATCTTGATCCCATCAGACAAGTGAAAAGATGTCAACAGTAGGTTCAGGACTTAAACAAATGTCCAGTAGAGCATTCTGAAGTTACCTTGGGCTGTCTTTCTGCTCCCCACCCCCACCCCTTCTCTATGGTTCATGCTCTGCATGTCTTCTACTTACTTTGTAAGTTCTTTTGGAGCAAGGAGATGTTTTGTTGTGTGCTTGTGAAACATCGGGTGTTCTTTTGGATCCTTCCCTGTGCCCCTGTGTAAGTTGCTTCTTTCTTCCAAGTCTTAGCTGACTTCTCTGGGAAAGGAGGATGCCAAATACTGCCCTTTTAAAGTACTCTCTGTGGAGTACGGAGATGAAAACGTAGGCACAAATGTCTGCACACTTGAGAGATGAGAAGGCAGGTCTGAGATTTGTAATTTTATTCCTGGGTCTACTAGTCATACACGGGGGAAAGATTTATTAGCGGTGTTATCGGAGCGGGATGTAAGTGATACCTTCTTTGGCTTAGCCAGTGCTCAACAGTTTGGGAGTTGGTGGATGTTTTCTTTTTTTTCATTGGGTGCTACCCAAGAGAAAAAAGGTGCTAAATGTGCTAGAATAGGAAAATCAGCTTTAAATGACATGAGGATTATGGGTAGTAATACTTAGCAAACCAACGAAGGACAATTGACCAGTTTATCAGTAAGCAGTTACTCGACCACGTAAGAGCAAATGCTGTAAAAAAATTGACCAGAAAAAGTTGTATTTGATTTAACATTTTGAAGCTTTTATTTAAACATTTCAGGTAATTATTTTGGCCTCTTGAGCAACAGCTCGACAGGATTCAAATGGAAGGTTAAAGCCTTTTTAAAATATAAATGTAAATTATCTACTCTTTCCTGCCCCTTCCTCCTTCCTTTCCCTCTCCATTCACACATACATCCCCTATTTCCTACATCTTTGAACCACAGCCAGCAGCTGAATGAGGTACCTCTTGAATATATATGACGGGGGTGGGGGGAAATCCATAAATTAATGGATTAATGGAGGTACAGCTACAACTTGAACAAATACACCTCTTGTAAGGAGATGATATTGTAAATCCTGTGTACTGCATACAGGCTTAGGTACAGTCTTTCAAAAAAAACCCCAAACAACCCCCAAGAATGCTAAATGATGCTTTCTGCCAATTTCTTAGCTGATTCAGTCGCTTTTAAACCAGCAGTTTGCATATATGTGAGTAGAAAAACTAATCGTAGGAATTTCCTGGGTTTGCTTTGTAACCTACTCAAAATGCTGTGTGAAAAATACAGAATTCTACTATTCCTTTGATCTTTCGATGCTCTGCGGGTGAGCAGCTTGTCACATTTTAGACTGCCTCAGAAACAAGCAAACAAGCTTGTTTCTATAGTTATGATGGTCTCATGATACGATGGTCTCATGATACAATCGGGACAATGTTTGGCAAGAATGGTGATGTCCTGTGTTAGGCCAGCTGATATGCTTTGCAGCTCAAAAGAGAAGAGAAGCTGAGTGGCACACAAGGCCCTTCTTAGTCTGAAACAAAAGCAGCAAACCTCGTTAAACCTTGTTTTGTAGTAATTTACAAAGCCTACGCAGGCTTTTGGTGAACTTGATTCCCATGATGTTTGCCATGCTGCTCTTTTAAAAGGAACAATTTTACTTCTGAATTAGGTATTTGATCTGCATGCGGTGTTTTGTAACTAGATGTTAGTATATTTATAAAAATATTTTTAAACCCCTATTTATATTAATAACACGCACTTAATGTATACGAGAAAATCTTCCATTAAAAACCCCAACCTTTTCTCCACTTGCTCAGATATCTGTCCAGAATTAAATGATATTGTTATCGGGACAAAATGTTTAAATCCGATACTGGCTATTTTTTTGACTTCTCTAACTTAATACGGTTGGCTTTTAGCACAGACAACCAGCGTTTGATAATGTATGGCTGGTAACATCAGTAATGTGACAGATAATTAGTACCTGTAATTTTCCTCTGGCTTAAACCAGTTGCATTTTTTTTGGTGATCCTGAGAAATAGTCTGTAACATGCTCTGTAAAAGAAAACACAAACATTTTCAAACAAGAATGCCCAAAGGGGGCTGAGAGGTGGGGAATTGTATCTGCGTAAATACGTATTTGCACATGTGCGTGCTCTCTTTTAGAGATTTCTTTTTGGAAAGCCATTACTGAAGCAGCTCTCTTCCTTGCACGTATGCATGCTCTCTTTTAGAGATTTCTTTTTGGAAAGCCATTACTGAAGCAGCTCTCTTCCTTACACATACAGCACAGTATTCTGCACTTTAGTGAGGCAGTATACAGCTTTCATTACAACGACAAATACTGAAATGTTAAAAATAGATCAAGCTTTAAGAATCCCAGATATTTTCAAATAACAAAGAGTGATTTATGTGGGCTCATTTTGCACTTTGGCAAAATATAGAGCCGCTTTTGTACTATGATTAGCAAGGGTGCTGATGTCAGTGCGCTTGTCTAGCTTTAAGCTTTATTCTGCTGCTAAATTGTGCTTTGTACTGTAATCCAGAGAACCTTTGTATCTGCCTTGTTAGTGTGTAGTTTATGGAATTGCTTTTGTTTTTGAACATAATCTGTGCCAGTTTCAGTGAGTGTGACTCATTATATGACTGAAATAAATGTTCACATATGCACTATGTGAAAACTCTTCAAAAATAGTAGCAGGTGCTGGTAGGCTAAATTCAATGTTTTAAGCACTTCATAGTTGCTGTTTTGTAGCCGGAAGGGCTGAAAGCAAATTCCGTTTAGCTGGTTGATTTTCTGAATTTTTAAGTCCTATTTACTCATTAATGCTCAACAGAGACTCTCAGGATTGCTAAGAATCTTTCACTCCTTAACACGGTACTAGAAACAAACTTCTAGAAGAAGCAGGCTTGGTTGATACAGAGTTTGTTCGTTTGTTTGTTTTGGTTTGGTTTTTTTTTTGTTGTTGTTGTTACACAAATCGTGAGACAAAATGCTTTGTGCTTCTCAGTTGACCTTGTCCCTCTCCTATCTCTAATCTCTTTCCTCCTGACTTAAGCTTTGAAAATTTCATCTGAATGACTGAAAGCTGAGGTTAAAGATAAAGCTAGTTTCTGAAGCAAGAGTTTTGCAGTTTGGTTCATAACAGTTATCTGTGATCGACCTTGTCTGGAGACAAAGCCTCCCATACTGAAGTTTCCCGTTATCCCACCATCTAAGTTGTCACTTGACTCGGCAACAGGAAACAAAACAAACTTTGCTAGTGTTATTGGGTGCTGTTAAACAGCGCTTATCAGCTGTGCTGCTAGAAGATGCTCACATCTGAAATCTAAATTGAAGGGGTTTCATCTGTTGCATCTACTTCTGCGTTTTGCGGTTCACCCAGTTAAACTTACTGCTGCCATGGAAATAGTTGCTTGAGACCTTGACTCGATTCACACAGTTCAGCATTTAAAGGCAGATGCTGTATTCACAGCTACTATACATACACTTGTTTTATAAAGTTGTCTTGAAATCAAATAACTTGGTAGTTGGAGAATGGATCACAAGCCTTAATTAAGCTCTCTGGCATTTTTCCCTTTCTGCTGTTTTCTGTATTATCTTTTCATAATAGCTTCCTAAGCTTGATACCCAAAAAAGGCCTGCCCGCTTGACAATGAGGGTTTTGTGAGTCTGTAGTGCGAAGCTGACGGCGCTAGCTGGGAGCTGGAAGATGGCGGTGCAGTTCTCGCCCTGTGGTCCTTTATGTCCTCCCACCACTAGTTTGTTTGAAGGTAACGCCTAGGTAAAAATGAAATGGAAACATTCTTGTGCCTCAACAAAATGGGTCTGGATCTTTTCCTAATACATAATAAGAAACTCTTCGTTTTCAAAGCTACATCCCAGTGTGTAAGGGACACCACGTGTCTTGACCTCTTCTGGGACCATCCTTGCTTATGGCATTCCTGTCCTTGGTTAGCATGCAGCCAAGGCTGGCCAAAAGGAGAACTCGCTCACCTGTTTTATTTTTCCATTTCTTCTGTTGGTTTTTGTCCTTCCAAAGGACTTGCTGGCGACCTTGTTTTTGAATACCCTAAAGAAGTTTTACGTGGTGGGCCTTGCTTGGGGCATGGTGTGAGTCTGCGGTGTAACGCGCAGTGGCCCGGCTACTGCATTAATTTGCCTTGGTCTCCAACTTTGCTGAAAAGCATAAAAACAAATGGACAAAACGGTGATGGCTCCCCACTGTGTCCCGGCTCTACTTTGATTTCTAACTGTGAATGCAGTGCAGCTCTTCTAGTGTGCAATGGCAGTACGTCTAGTTTCTTCTGCTGTGCCCGTTATCCTGGCATTTGTGCACGTAAGGAAGCTTATAGCCTAGAATGCTGTATTGCTGGTAGAGCTGAGGAACCAAAATGCGCTAAGTGGGGCAGTAAAGATGCTGTTGGTAATGCCAGGACAGTTGTATGCAACTCTTGGTTTCTTGGTTTGAGTTAGCATCCAGGCGATGGAGGCCCATGGGAATGAAGGGCAGCTGAGGATTAGTTGGAAGATGAGGCATTTTAGTTGTGCTTTTCTCCCAGACCGGCTTCTTTCTCTCTGCAGCGGCAGGAAGGCTGGTATAACAAGTGCGGCGTCAGATTGTGAAATGTATTTCTTCTGTGGATGTACCTTCCACAGAGGCTCTTTTTATGCGGTAAAGCTGTAACGTTTGGTGTCACTCTTTCCACCCCTTTCTCTCTAATGGTTTCCAAAATAATAACGTAGCTCTTTTTCTATAAGAAGGACGATTGTAGAAATACTGTGAGGTTCTGGTTGCGGAGTTCCCCTAACATTGTGGCAGGTTACGATGTGAGCATTGTCTGTTCTTTAAATGCAGGTCGCTATCATTGAGTATCAGTGAAAAATTCAGAGTTAAAATGCATCAGCCCGAAGCAGCAGATACTGGAAACAAGACACTATGGAGCACTTAAAGATATATTTTATTTTGTCTTCCCCATGCCTATGTCAGCTTCCTTCGGAAGTTTTTTGTGTGTGCTTTTTTTCCCTCTTCTACTCCCCTCCCCCCTTTTTTTTCTTTACTGGATTCATCCCTTCTCATTTTGCAAACAGTGATTTAATTGTATGTTCTCTTCTTAAAAACAGAGCTCAAATACAGAAGAAATAAACTTTAAAAGACAAATTCACTAATCCTCTAGTGCACTGCTGTAACAATACGCAAATAGATTGTGTTAGATGTAGGTAACCAGTGTGTAAGCTCTTAGAATTATAATTGAATTATACTTGCTGCTACTCGGTTCGACCCAGGTTGAAACCGTACACAAAAGGCAACAGTCTGAAAGTATCCTTCTAATTTTTCTCCCTTTTTTTCTCTCTGCAATTTTCAGGCATGGAAGAGGAGATGGTTTGTGCTTCGCAGCGGCCGTTTAACGGGGGATCCAGATGTATTGGAATACTACAAAAATGACCATGCCAAGAAGCCTATCCGTATTATTGACTTAAATTTGTGTCAACAAGTGGATGCTGGATTAACGTTCAACAAAAAAGAGTTTGAAAACAGTTATATTTTTGATATCAACACTATAGACAGAGTTTTCTATTTGGTAGCAGACAGCGAGGAGGAGATGAATAAGTGGGTTCGATGTATCTGTGATATCTGTGGGTTCAACCCTACAGATGAGGGTAAGTTCTGTTGGTTTTTCTGAGAAAGTGCAATGCCTACATGTGAACAATGTTTCAAAGATCAGATGGCTATCTTTAGCTGGCATATGTTTTAAAACTTGTATGCATTGGCTATGAAATTTCCTTGTTGCTCAAAAAAAAGCAAGCAGAGCAGAGGGAGATATTAAGAATTTGTTACAAATTAAGCGTGCCATAGAACTTGGATGGTGTTCTTCTGTTTTGCATGATGTCAGGTCTTCAGAGTAAAGGAAAAATCTTTAAGTAAAATCATACAAAACAGGAGATCATCATGATCATCAAAGGAACCCCATTTGGTGTAAAGATGTATGGTTATGCAAGCAGGAATGAGTGCAAAATGTCAGGTTTCTAATATTACCATTTCTCCGTCTGCTTTGCAGCTTGGGAAAAAAAAAAAAAAAAATCCGCCCCCCACCGGCTGAAACAAACAAAAAAATAACTTGTAGTTCTCCACTCTCCAGCTCTAATCCTACCAAAATAGACATTGTGTGAAAGCAGCTTGTAGGAAACAGGATGGTGTGTTTAATTCCCACAAATACCTTGTGGCCATTGCTTGTCCTGAATCCATCCTTATTTATTTACTTATTATTCCTGCATTCCTTGTGGAGATTAGTGGGTTGCATGACTTGCTGTAGCTCTGTGTACAGTCCCAAGAAAAGATTAAATAAGAGCGGTAAGAGGGTTATACATAAAGCATGCCTGACTGAAGGGGCTAGAATTAAATCCCTGTTTTTTGTAGGACTGAGGGAGGTGGGGGAAAAAAGGGCTCACATCTCTTCTATTCCAGCCTAATCTTCAAATATGACTGGAAAATGTTGTTGCTTTCGGAAGAGGGGCCCTTTTGTTTCGCCTTATTGCAGTTTTGAACTAAAACTTTGTCACGAAAACTCCGTCTATGAATTACCACTCAAACAGCAAATTCAGTAACGGGTACTTGTTTTGACAGTTCCAGCATGTTTTAATGACAACCTGAACATAACCGAGACCACCCACAGCACGTTTCTATGAGCGATTGCCATGTGATTCAGTATTCAGTCTGCCAGGCATCCGTTACGTACAGGAGAGAGGTAGCCAGGTGGTTGCTTTTCAGTGGATAATACAGTAGTGCAGCAGTGCAGCCGTGGGCAGGAGGCGCTCAGAAATCGCTGGTTCTGGGGACAAACTAGGAATCTGGGAAGTAAGGAGGAAATGTGGTTACCTGGCAGCTCTTGTGTATATGAGAGCGCAAAGGAGCACGTGTCCATTGCGTGGAACGGAGAGGTAGGGTCCTGTTGTGGTTTAACCCCAGCCAGCAGCTAAGCACCACGGGACGTGACGTCGTATGATACGGAATATTCCTTTGGACGGTTTGGGTCAGCTGCCCCGGCTGTGTCCCCTCGCAACTTCTTGTGCCCCTCCAGCCTTCTTGCTGGCTGGGCATGAGGAGCTGAAAAATCCCTGCCTTAGTCTAAACACTGCTTAGCAACAACTAAAAAACACCAGTGTGCTATCAGTGTCACTTTCATACTAGGTCCAAAACACAAGACTATATGGGCTACTAGGAAGAAAATTAACTCTATCCCAGCTGAAACCAGGACAGGTCCCCTCAGCCATGAGGCCTTCCGTTGCTGAGAGCTGGTGCATCGCTAATCCTTCATTTTCTGTCGATTTTACATCCTCTGTTGAACTGAAGATGAAACACGCTATGGGTGCGGAGAGAACTAACTATGCCCTCACTGGCTGTTTGCACCCAAACTGTTTTTTGCTTCAGTCGATTGTATCAGTAACTTATCCCCGTTATACGCTCACTGCGTGTTTCATCTTTGGCATTTTAGCTTTGTCTGAATTATCCCAACACCTTTACTTTACATAAGAGGTGACAGTACTGTCTGTTTTATGGGTTTAGCAATGTCTTGCAGTGCGTTGAGGAAGAACTAAAAAAGGAAAATGGGAAAATCGGTTGCTGAGTGTTTATTGCCAAGTTCTTCTTTTTACAAGATAAATCTTCCTACTAATGGAAGAGCAAGTCATAAACGTACTTTATAAAATCTGTGTTAACCTACAGTTTATTTTGAGAAGTTAAAGTATAGGTGAAGTTCGCTGCAGACAATAAAAAAGCACTATTACTTTAGTGTGGAACTAAACAAAAAGAGATTGTGTGAGGCATAACCAACCTTCCCTTTAGCCTATGGAAGTGGAAGATAGTTTTCTTTGAAGCTGGACAAAATGCCTCTTGCAAGGCTGGGTAAGGGTCTTGTTATGAGAGGGCTGTCACTGGCATCCTCTGCTCGATCGAGGACTGGGGGCACCGCTGGCTTATTGCTCCTGCCGCTGCTCGTTTGGAAGCCCAGTCCAATTGCCTCCTTGGATTTGCAAAGGAAAAAATTACGAGATGGTGGTGGTTAGTGCTGTTAGAAAACGAATATGGAGTTTTTTTTGGTGTTGGGAGGAATGAGGGAGAAAAAGTTAATCATAACTGTGGAGAGACCAAAAAAATAAAGATCACTTCAGACTAGCTCTGAGCTGCTCCTTCCATTCTTAGTGAAGACTCTGAAATTCCTGTGATGCAAAGTTTGTATTTTCTTCCTCCTTTTCTTTAAAATGAGTATTCACAGTGATTTCGAACTATCTAATACTTCATGACCTTCCGACTAGAAATTGATTTACGCACATGAAATCTGCTCATTCTGGAGATCTGCAGTGTTACATTCGTGTTTGGGCTGAGTGGATGAATTTATGTCCTTTAGTCATACGTACAAGCCACTGAGTCTCCGGCTTTCTGATTGCATCATAGTATCGTGTAATCTGTAATGATTACATCACAATTACGCTATATGGCTTTTTATAAGGACTTTCTTTTAAGGAAAGTTTTACAGTGATTTAGGTCTTCTAAACTTACAAGACGGAAACGGGAAGGAAATATTTTATTTTTTTCAATAAGCTTAATGATTCTACTTTTTGTGAAGAAATTTCTGGGTATTTTTTATGTTTTCTTCAGCTAATGCTTCTTGTTTTCAAGTAGAAGCTGTAAGATGTTTATTTCTGTAACATCTTTCTTCTTAAAACACGTGTGCAAAGGTGGGGGGAAGTACACATGGGCATGGGTTTTAGGATTACCGCGTTTAATCTTTATTGCGCTTTTAACATTCGTATTTTCTCTGTAAGGTCATAATATAATAGGCCATTTAGAGGTTAAAACGTAACTATAAGCAAAAATATGTTGCCAGCGTCTTGTGCGCTTTGAACTCCAGTGAGAGATGTTCTGGGATGGAGAGACTAAATGGACATGGGAAATGACTATTCTCCTCTGCCTGGTGCTGTGGAGGCCTCAACCGAAATATTGTGGCCTGAGCTTCCGGAAGGATGAGGATAAATGTTTAAAGAATGGTAGGAATAGAGGAAATGGATTTTTAGAAGTGATCGATGAGGAGAAAAGTTGAAGGATTTGTTTCTTCCCAGGAAGAAAACACTGAGGGAAGAGCTGACTTTCAAAGTAGAGAAAGCTGTGATAAGCAGGACACGGATCAGTTGTTATCTGAAGAGAGAAGTAATTTGTTTCTCTTTCAGTGAGTGATGTAACGATAAAGAAAAGCCTTCTAAGGATATTTAAGCACAGGCTCTGAAAGCCCTTCCCTAGAATTCAGTAGACATCTGTGATGAATGTTTTAGACGTGCTCCAGCTCCATGTTTCTGTAGTTCAGTGAATTGCGTGCTTGGCAGAGCAGGGGAAGGAGGAAATAATCTCACTATATGCAAACATGTTACTTGCATATATTCGTTTGAATAAAGATAGCAATAACAAAGTAAACCAGAAGAAATAACAAAGTAAAGCAGAAGAAAAAAAGGGAAGAACAAGAGGTTGAAATCTACAATTACTTTTACACAAATAATTACGTGTGGTAAAGAAGGTTTCTGTCATAAGGACCGTACTTCGAAAGAGCTACAGTTTGCTTCACACACAACGCTTTCAAAGTTTGCCGCATTTCTGTTCAGGCAGCTGCTATCTGCTATATGCGTCACATGCCTTCTGCATTTTGAACAGTAAAATTATTATTATTTTTTTTTTAATTGTGTTCTGATAATACACGCACTGCAGGTTGATCATAGCTTGGGTGCAATATCAGTGACTGGCAGGATGAACACAGCTCCACTTCTGATCCTGACTCCTTGTATTTTCTCTAATGCTGCATGGTCAGGCATCACTGCTACTGCGCTGCGTTGGAGATCTCCGTATCGGATTAGGATACCCCTGTGGTGCCTGTAATGCAGTGTGGAACAGAAAACAGGCTCTGCCACTAACAACTTTCTATCTGCAGTTAGAGACATCAACACAAGAGCAGAGGTATGGGAAGAAGTGAAAGCAAATAAGGCGGTTTTGAGTATTGTGACAGATAAGTGGTCTTAGTGCTTCAGCTGTTGGACTGTTGTTGCACCCTGGGATTTTGGGGAAGAAATTTTCAGGGGGTCTTTGATAAACAAATAGTGGCCATTAGAGGTGTTTAGTGTGCCCTTCCTGCACGCAGGGTCTGCCTGTAAGAAACAAAAAATGTTCCCCTTTGACAGCTTTAACAAGTGCGTGCCAGAGGCTGGCACGCTTGGCAAATTGAAATCACCATCTCAGCAACATATGACTGTTGGAGACCTTGGTCATGAAAGGGCTCAAATGGGAGAAGAAATAGCATGAGCTTTTAGATGAAGGAAGGGAGGCTCTGGAGGAGCATAAAGAGAAGTGCAATGACAGTAGTAAGCTTAAAGAAACTCTTTGCAACAAAGTTACACCGTAGAGATGATGTACTTAATGATGAGTTGAGATTTTTTGTATCTCTTGGATAGGATTAACTAGAAAGAAAGTCAGCTCAAAGATGACATGCCAGGAGGATGAGTGACTGGTGACTTGGAGTGCAGTAAAGAATAACACGAAAGGACTGAGCTAGGCGTTAGGAGAGAGACCCTCCGGGTAAGGATTGTGCGTCTGTTGTCTTAGAAGTGAGGTAGTAGGTTTAGAGGGAATAGTGGCACAAGGGTGTCTCTTTTTGTGGAGGCTTTTTTGGTTGCTTGCTTTGAGGAAGTAAAGGCGGGGGGGTAATGGTCACTGAGATGTACAAACATGACTTAATCTTTGAGGGTAGACTTGCTGAGAGGAGGGTGAGGATAGACTGTGGAGGAGGCTGGCAGAGTGGCAAGATTTCATCTGGCAAAATTGCAGAGGAATGATAAAATTGGAAGAAGCGGTACCAGAGAAGGACCTGAGACTTGGCATAGCATGTTTGGTAGAGGTGGTGGCTAAAGAGCTGAGTAAAGGGAGGCAGAGCTGAGATCATCATTGCCTGTTACCCAAAAGAGAAAGAGAAGTCAGCAGAGACGACTAAGATGTCTTTGGCTTCAGATGATATGCTTAAAGGATGGGTTGCTAAGTGAGACGATGATGAATAGAGCACAAAATCTGCAGCAGTAGGTCTTCCCTTACAAGTATGTGAGGAAAAAATACATATATTAAAAAGATATAACCTGTTATCAAGAGTGTGTCCAGAATCTTAATCTTGAGTGTTTGGGGTTGTTATCTTAAGCTGCCAGCTGCATGTGACAAAAATTCATATGGAAGGTGATTCTGCTCTTCCTTGAGGAAAGATAAACTGCATCTAATAGGCCTAGGTAGCTAACTCAGTTTTCCCTGGTTCCTGCTGGACACCTTATGTGGCACTAACATCACCTGATGAGTTGCTAGAAGGGGTTTGCAGGAGGGTGGGTCGGAAAACCGTTCTGCAGATTGCTAGTTCTCAAGTCGTGGGGTGCAGTGAGGCAGTACGTGGAGCACTGAAAACCCCTCTGAAGCGCAGAGGTGCCTACGGTTCCAGACAGCGTGCTGCAGCCCCAGCTGGGTAAACTTACTGTGTGGCTGGAGCAGCGTGCTCTGCCGAGGAGAGCTCTGGGCCTTTTTAGTGAATTAAAAAAGCCCAAATGTTTTCATGTGGTGGGCTGCACTGTTTCTCTTCACAAGCACCTACAGAAGTCAGTCTATAACGGGAGTCCTTGATTATTTCTCCTGCGTCACCCAGCCTGTGTACCATCTGAAGATGGAGAGAACAGGCTACAGATGTTTCTCCCCCCCCGCCCCCCGAATGAATAGTCTTCAAAAGAAAATTGCAGGTGGAGAGGGGGAAGAAATTCTGGGTGGAAATGGTTTGGGTATTTTCAAATTTTAAATGGGTAACCGAAAGTGCAGCTTAAAATTACATATGAACTGCAGATAGTAAGTACTGAATTTTAGATGTGAGGTCTGAAAGCCAGAAACTTCAGCATGGGATAGGAACTTCGGAACAGTCAGTCGTGTTTCTGGTTTGGATGCAGGAGGCAGGGTTGTCCTGAGCGTAATAGACGTTAGCGGTCTTCGAATAGGGTATTATGTTTATCTTCAGAAAAAAAGAGAGATACTTTGAGATTATATTAAACTAAGAAAACAAACTTAGGAAAGGCACGGGAACTTTTTATTGAAGTATTTAAAAGGATTTTCTCTGGGTATAGCAGAAAGGTTCAGAATTGAGGCTCACTGCATAGATTTCATATTGATTGTAAGCTGATCACTTATGCTGAAAACCAAACCCAGACTAACGTGTCCATGCATCTTCTGGGCTGGATCTGGCACACATCTATCGAGTTAGGTATGTGAAGAGAGCAAGTGCTTGTTTGTCTGTGCCCGTCAGCATACACATGTGGCCCTTTGATTCCAGGATCTTTCACTTGATGAGAACATGTAGAAGCTGACACTAGAGGAAACTCCAGCAGTGTATTTCAGGATGTATCTCATTACATTAAGCAGCACAGATAATGACTTAACAGACCTAATTTCCTTTTAAGGATTAAAGTGAAGGGTTTTTTTTATTATGGCTCTGTATTTTTTTTTGTTGTTGTTCAGGGTTATTACTTTAATATTTTGTTGGCCATTGGTTGTTTTAATCATAACATCTGCATCATAGTAAATGGATTGAATGAAACATCTCAGAAGTATAGTAGAGTCATGTGATTGCGTATCTGTTGCTGATTCACTGTTACAATGGGAAAATCCCGTTTCTATTTTAGTCTTTCTACTTACAATCTGCAAAGAATGCATTTTCTTACTTTGACTGCAACTTTGACATTTAAAGAAATGCTTGCGGTAATGAGGCTTCTGTGTTTTGTTCACTATGAGAACGTTTCAAGTATTTACATAATTAAAATATGAAGAGACTATATATCATAATGTACAAACCAATTTCACTTTTGCTGTCATTAAAAAAAACAAAACAAAACGCAAAACCAAACCTAAATGCAAGCTCCCACACTCAGATCTTCTAGATTGTTCATAAAGCGCGGATATAGGTACGTGTGGAATAAAGAACCTTTATATAGTTAAGAAGGAAGAGAGGGGAGCCTTTTATGATTCTTATTCAGAAAATGTTCTTTTTTCCTCATTAATTTTATGATTTGTTTTATTAGTGAGGCAAAAAATGGTTATGAGGAAAAGTACAAATTCTAGCGAAGATGATGGCTGTAACTGCTCTTAACACATAAACTGAGAAAAGATAAAACTCTTGCCCTCTTTTGAGAAAGCTGCTTGTTCTAGCTGTACTGAATGCAGGAATTACAAAAACAAAATAGGATTCTTGTTACGCTCATTTGCATGTTAAATATTCTGGATGTTTTTCCAGCTCCCAGTTATTTCAAAGCAGTCCGAGTGTCTGAGCTCTGGGAACAAACCAAATGACTTACAACGCTCTTTGGTGTGCAGATGACCCCTTCCCTAAAAATCTGCTAGTCCAAAGTGGAGCAAGCTGATGATTGTACTCTTTGAAATCATAATGGGCTGCTGGGAGAAACTCTTTCCTTCATATCAGCTTCTGAAGTGCATGGCTAAAGAGAATATTTGAGAGGGTGCAGATAGGCAAGCAGTATTCATTTGCTCAGTGATGAAAGTCATTAACATTACTGTTTTCTTCATAGTCAAATTTGAAATAGCTTGAACGTGTAAAGCAAGTAAGTAGCAGCTCAGCAGAGAAGTGCTTTAGACTAAGTTCAGTTGCTTTTTAAAGCAGGAACTAGCCTACACTGTTTAACACTTACAAAATGCCTGTATGAGGATGAATTTCAGATCAGAAAGTTGGTATTTTAATAGTTTAATGCTCTATCTACTGAAAAAAAACCCCCCCAAAACAACCCACCGAACCACCCCCCCCCCCCCAACAGATCTGTAGGAGGACTCAGCGATTTTGTCAAGTGGTATCTGTGACAAAATAAATGAGGCAGCTCATCGCAAGGAAAGCATCCCTAATGATCCATTAGCAGTAGTGGGCTCCAAATCTTTGCTCAGAGAAGATATCGTGAACCTCTGGACAGTTGGACAGTGTCACCTTTAATACTCAGTAACAATCAAAAGGCAAATGGCTAGGACAGGAACAGAATGAATTATTGTTATGTCTCTGTAAATCAGTAAGTGTGTCCCAGACTTTTTTTTTTGCGCATTTTATGCAGTAGTTAGCTTCCCTTCTCAGGAAGGAATTAGTAGAGCTAGGAGAAGTGAGGGTGAGGGGAAACCAGATCTGCAATGAAATGGCTTCTATACCAAGAAAAATTAAGCAGCACCAACTAGTAAAGCTGTGGCAAAGTTGTGTAAAGTTGGGAATGGGGATTATGAATAGGAGGCAATTGTTCATCATTTCTCTGAAAGTGGGAGCTGAAGGATATCAGGTGAAACTGCCAGGCGGCAGGTCTGAAATAAAAGGAAGTGTTTTCTTATGCCACACATAATAAGGTGTGGACCTCACTGCCACGGAACGGTGGCAGAGGTCAAAAATACAAATGTACTCAGAAGGGGTAGGACAAATTCAGAGAAAAGTTTGTCAGAGGCTGGTCGGCATAGACTGTGGATGCAGCCTCTGCGCTGGGGTGCCCCGAAGCTGCAGAGCCCCAGAAACTGGGAGCAGTATGGCAGGCTTGCCTGGCTGCTAGTGCTCAGTCTGTCTGCAACAGGCCACCGTCGGCGATGGCATCGTGGGCTTCAGAGACTACACGTCTGAGACAGTGTATTTAGCCTAATGGTCTTCACCGCCTTGCCTCCTTTCACCAATTACAAGTTGTAGCCAGCCTTCAACTTCTTTTTCTTTCTCTCGCACACACACTCTTTTCTTACTCCCTCAAGAAAGTAACTCTTTCTTTTGCCAAACTTGGTGGATACATCCATCCTCTTTCAAGCCTCTTGATTTTATTTTTCCCCAGAAAGTTACCCGTGAGTCTTGCTACTCTTCCTGGGAACGCTAGCGCGTGGTTTGTTTAAATGCATTAGCCTCACGTAGGCATGAATCTTACTATATACCTGTTGAGCTCTCCTGACTACCTGTGGTCTAATTGACACACCCATCTTTCCCTGGAAGCTGCGGGGATGTCCTCTTTGATTTCTTTTTTTCCCCTTGTGTGAACTTAGCACCAAGCAGATCTTAGGACGTGAAGGTTGTGTGTAGTCAGGGACAAGGAACGGGGGTGGGGATTGTGGTACGCCGAAGCCCTTGAGGATCTTGTCTGCGTGGCCAAAGAATGATGGTGTATGTGGCAGGAGGCCTTTCTTCTCTGCTCTTACTTGTGCATAAATTTACTTGCATTCCTCAGTTCTGGAGGGGACAGGACAGAGGTACTTGACCTTTCTCCCACTACCTCTTTTCCAGGAGCAAGAAATACATGGCTGGTAGGTCCATTCGGGTACCTCTCTGTTCCTGCTATTGAACCCCAACATTAGCGGAATGAAGAAATATCAGTAGGTGCTTCAAATAGGCTCCTTCAAGCTCTTGAAATTCCTAAAGAATAGAAAACTGGTCATATTTTAGAATTTTGGCGTGTAGTAAAGAAACCATTTTATTTTTGTGCGTGTGAGATCAGTAGGTGCAGTCTGGTCAGGCACAACCTCTCATAAAAACTTTTTTTAGGTTATCCTACCTTTTCAGGTAGGTTGAGTTGAGGAATTTTCATACATCTAGACAACTTCCACCCACATGGGTGTGGTGGGATTTAATTTCTGAGCCTGTGCAAGTGCCACGGGAGTTCAAAGCAAGTACTGCTGTTCCGATTTCCACGCCTAAATCACTTGCACCTAGAGTACACAGAACTGGAAGCAGGAGGGCTATGTTCTGATCTGCTCATCTGGTTCTTCCCAGGGTAGTGCTGGGAAGCAGAAGCTGGATGAAGTTACTCTGTAGTGCATAGCTGGCCTGTAAGCCTAACAGGAGCAGTCTGCGCTGGATAATACGTTCATTTGAACAATGCTAGTAATCGGCATCCATTCTTGGGATGTGCAAATTGGAGTGTACAATAAGTTGCAAGTACAAGGGAGCCTTGATAATTGGGGAACAATTTGCTTAATTATGTTGTTCTTAGTCAACGTATCATTAAAACAATGAGAAAGTTAAATGATTGTTTAATGTTTGACAGTGTCAATATTTTCCAGTCTCCCAGATGATTTAATAGTCAGGATACGTGAATTGGGAAGGAAAAAAGAAGCTACTTTAGAATATACATTAATAGGAAGTGGATAAGAATTACAAAGACAGGTTTATTTAAAAAAAAACCAGCACAAAAACGCAACATCTCTTCTCCCCTTCCCCCCTCCCCCCCAAAAAAACCTCCACAACCCCAAACCACAACAGCTAAACCACAGCTACTTCATTTGTTGCTCTAAAATAAAAACTTGGGGTATGTAATGAGGGGGCTTAGTGGGTCATGGTACCTATTGTACCTCTGCGTTATTTTTATAGTCGTAAGGGGTCTTCCATTGCAAAAGCAGCATTTTTCCTGTTGCTTTTCAGATATTGAGAGAGGGCCGGTTCATGACTGGTGACTAATCTCAAATGTTGAAGTGACCTTGGTCAAAAAGGGATGAATATGTGCAAGTGCTGACTCAGGTTACCATATTCAAGTAATAACCTATGGGCCTTTGTCTGCTCTTGATTAAAACAACAGATCTGCGTTCTTAGCTGTCTTACTACAGCTGTCAGCATCTTTATTCTTTCTGTGACCAGAAAACAGTTTAAATAAGTCATTAAATAAGGCATAACCTCTGTTTCCAAGGCACACTTAAGAAATATATTACAGTTTGAAAAAATATAAAGAGATTATAAGGATTTATATATAAATACTCTGAAACAAATGTTAATATCCAGATGTTCTTATGTCCACTGATTCTACAATTTTGAATTAAAACTCCTGACTTTTCTCATCCTCTGTTAATAAATCTTTTTGGTAGCATTGTGAGACTACTTCTTCATTGTAAAAAGAATGCTTTGCTTCTGTGTTTGCAGATGCCGTGAAGCCACCAGTCAGTTCCTTACAACCATCTGCTGAGTTACCCTTGCCCATCAACACTTCACCGCCTTCCATGCAAGCAGAATCTTCCCTACCTCCTCCTTATCAGCTTATTAACATCCCCCCACTGGAGTCTTCCTCTGGTCAAGAAGATCCTCAAGACTACCTACTGCTAATAAACTGTCAAAGTAAAAAACCTGAACCTATGAGGTAAGTGAGATTTTTTTTTTTTTTTTTTTTGTAAAACTTTTTTTTTTTACAGGCCAAGAATGTTTGTGCTAA
>VYZV01005043.1:21695-42005 GCA_013401275.1 Pandion haliaetus | reverse complement strand
GAAAATTTGGATGCACATCATCTGCGGGGGGAAGCTGCCTGTAACTTTTGCGGCTTTTCTTCCTGCGCTTGAACTTTTTGCAGCAACAGTAAGTTGTTTGATCAGCGCTAGACCCATATTGCATCCTTCAAAAGTGTGGACAGCAGTTGCCAACGTGAAGTGTCAGATAAACGCCGTGATCCAAGCATTTCATTGTAGCTTGGGTTGGTGCATGGCACAGAGTGGAGAAGTACCCTTTCTTCAGCCACGATCTGGTATGTTTAGTCCAGTCTATGACTAGAAGAAGCTGGAGAAATTTAGCCTTTCTCCCGTCTGGTATTTGGTGCCCCAGTTTTGCCAGTTAAAGCTTTCATGGAAGGGACTCAGTAAAACATGCTGATATTTATTATCACCTGCCAGGTTACCACATCACTGAATATAACAATCCTCAAATGGTATTTGTTGACTACTACTAACAGGGTTCAGACTCTCCAGCAAGAGTAAAAGATCATTATTTTATGATAACTAAGAATGCAGGAGACTTAAACCACTCAATTTCTCTATCCTGAATTTTAACTTTTTCCAAATAACAGATAATTAAAAATAAGCTCAAATAAGCCTTATTTCTTACTGAATAAAGAGTATCCACACAGTCAGTTCTCTAGAGAAGCGTGCAATAGGAAATTTTAAGGAAAGAATTGAGAACTTCTACTGAATTAAGTGTATATTTATTTCTCCAAGTCCTACTTCTAACTTAAACAGATGTACAGCACCTCCTGCATGGGAGGATATGATATTTATAGTAGCTACCTGAGAAATACCGCTATGGTCTTTCAGAATGGATCGTGGTGGCCATCCCTGGAGCAGGCTGGCCAGGGTCTTAGGGGAATCTCCATACTCCAAGAGTTTAAAAAAAGAAAAAAAAAGAAAAGGCAACCACAAATGAACTTGACTGGACAAGGTCCTAAGGAGCCTTACCTGACTTTGAAGTTGGCTTTGCTTAGAGGTATTGGAAGAGCTGGACCAGACAATCTCCAGAGGTCCCTTCCAACCTTGAGTATTCTGTGGGAGAGCCTTATAAATCTTTCTGGCAAACTTCTTTTGTGCAGCAAGTTAAAATAAAATCTGTTGGGGTATTTCCAGAGAAATAAACAAAACATTGTATTCTTTTTGTGATTGCAGACAAGTACATGGAAGGCTGAGGAAAACTTCCTTTGAAAGTGTTTTCATGAGTATTTCACGTACTCCCTTAGGGCCATACCTTTTAGTGGCGGTGCCGTCTTCATCACCTTGATGCTCTGCCAGTTTTACCTGTGCCATGTGCTCTCCGTTCCCTTGGCATTTTTATCTTGCTCTGTTGTGCCTGAGGAGTTTCCTGCTCCATTTACTGCTGATTACGTGGTAGAAAAGTATCTACCCTTTACAATCATTCCTATAAAACAGAGGAATGAGCCTACGGTTCTCCCAGTGTATGGAATGTGCAGGTTACGGGCAGCGTGGCGTGCCCCAAAGCCTCCTGCAAGAGAAGGGGAAACCCAGTGTCTGCTTTCTCAGTGTTAAAGGTTTCAGTGTTTAGTGATGTTTAGAAGCTGATGGTGCCCAAGAGGTATGTCACCGTTCCTGCCAAAAGCTGACAAAAAGTTTAGTATCATTTCCAGAACAGCTTGGCAGAGAAGTCTTGACTTTTCGTTTCAGCGCCCTGGCCCATCAGAAATGTGTCTGAGTGCCCGTTTGCTGCTGCGAGGGATGGGCACAGAGTGGATTTCAAACAGCACCACATGAAGCATGTTTTTAGGAATGATCAAGGCTGGGACGTGTAATTGTCTTTCTGCCCTGGCTTCTACAGTTGTGCAACGTGTGGGTTAAGTAGAGGGAGTAAAGTCAGAGGAGACCATAAAAGGGGGCACAAAACATGGCAAGGTATAGAGTCCATGAATAGCCCGCAAAATTTCTTGAGGAAGACACTGGTGTGACGTAGGAGAGAAGGTATTTGGGCGTTGGGGAGGGCAGAAGGTCCAAAGGAGATAAAATGCTGAGGGAACTGAGAAAGAACTGAACAAAGTCTTTAGGAGTGTAGAGGTTGTTTAAATAATGATGTTTTTATAGGAATATTCGAAGACAGTGAAACATTGGCATTGTGATTACTTGGACATTATATGGGCTTAATGTATTATATTTAACTAAATTCACTAAATATAGCTATGCCCTTTTATTAAGAAGGCTGTAATAATGAAAATTCAAAAGAATGGTTGTTGGAGTTTCAGTTCCACCTAAAATGACTGCTTATGTTTCATGTCTGGTTCAGTAGGTATTCTGCTGGAGTAAAGGGGATATAAACCTTTTCCTATGGAATTAGAGCTTTGTGTATCTGCGTAGCATGTTACTAAGATGATCGGTTAGAGGGCACCCTGTGCACTACCCCAATCCACATCCTTACAAGTCAAGAAAAAAATTAAATGTCTGCTTCATTTTTCCTATTGATTTCTAGACTTGGAACAATTTATCTGTGTATCTCATACAACCGTTTTTCCTTAGTGTAAAGCGCAAAGCTTAATCGATGTAATTAAATAGGCAGGTATTGTTACTGGAACAGTTTATTTCTATGACGTTTTCTCTTTAGACTTTAAAGTTGACGATATGCAGAGGGAACGTTTTCTGTTCTAATTTTGCATGTTACTTTATAGATAATCTGGGAAGCATGGAATGTTATTTCAAGGCTTTGGGGTTCTTTTCCGGGTGAGGTGGGTAACTGTGAAACATAGAGGAAGTATCCGAGCTGCCTCTTTGAAATTTTTAAGAATTATGGTTAAGAACTTGTTACGAACTAACAAATAATTTTTGAAATGCTTCATTACAGTGTCATGCAATGCACCGCATACTGTTGTGAGAATATCTTGGACACAGCACTTGCAGCTGTAATAATCATGCTGTATTTTGTCTAAAATAGTTTTATGCTCTGATCACTGCTGACTTGAGAGAGAGCATTGTTCGACTGTAGCATTTAGTGAGATTTTAAGGTTCGTATCTGGATCCTAAACAAGAAAATGCAGCCAAAGACAGTTCCAAAACCCTTATTGTTCTGGCTCATTCGAGAGGCATGTTGAAATACTAAACACTGTCTTCCTCATCTTTCCTATGTTTATGAAACAGCCAAGGGTCACCCTTTCTCTCGGAAGAAGGGCAGGAATACCTGCTATTAGAAGACTTTGAAAGTAAAAAGATTCCGCTGCAGTGAGTGAACAGTAGCCATTTTTGGAACGCGTGTGAAAAATTAATCACAGAGCCATTAACTTGCCTGAAAATATTGTTTGTTTGAGACGCGTCTTGCATGGTGTTCTGTGAGTTTTAACAGAGGAACTATGTAACTTTGGCTTCCATTTTCTGGAAATAGGGCTGGTTTAATACTTACTTATTTACCTATCCACGTTTTTACTATGCTTACTGTTTCTTTCCCAGATTGCTGGCCCACAAGAGCAGTTTTGCTGCCACTTAGTTCATAATATTCTGTTTGATTGCTCATATCGATTCCTGCAGATGGGAAAAGAATCAGCTCAAAAGGATGAGTGGTCAAGCCAGACCCAATACAGCGTATTCAAAAATGGGATGATTACCTCTCAAACTAAAACACTTTTAAAACTTTTTTCCTGGGTCTCTGTCAACGAGTTGTTTTTAGTATGTGGAGGCAGGCTTTTTATTGGGCTCCCCCTGCCTCAATACCCCACCTCTTCTCTGTGCATCTTAATGTCCAGTCCTTGTAGGTCAGCAGGCTGCACAGTTATCTCTTCTTGATGTGTGGAAAGAGGTGTCCAGTCTTAGCATGGAGTAAGGAATAGTTTGGCCACTTAGCATAATTTGTAGATACGTGATGCCGACACGTGATAACACTGAATTCACGTCACAGTCATCCTCTGCTTATAAATAGAGTGAGGAGTTTTCGTTGTTATATCCAGCTTTGCCTTTATTTTAAACCGAGGTGTAAAAGAGCATTAATACTTACGTTAATAACCAATTGTTAATGGAATATTTAAGCCAATTGATTTTTTTGTTGAGCTGTTCTGAAGTGCAAAATTAAGGTTTTCAGGTAACTTTCTTAACTGCAGAAATCATCAATCATCCTGTATCTGAAATCCTTTTTTAAAAAAAGCAGGAGTAAAGTCTGTCCCTGAACTCTAGTCCTAACCTAAATTTCCTTGAGGTAACGTGAATCAGCTATGCGTTGTAGATTTTCAAAATTGTACATGGTGTTCTTATGATCAGTGGTTAATACTGACTTTTGAAAGCTAGTTAAACTTCAGAGGCTGAATTCCCTGTCTTCATTTTGGCATAAACGGCTTTCTTGGCCCGTGTTTCAGATTGTCTTCAGACTTTTGGTCTTGCAAAATCGGATTGGTTACAACCCATCTATATTTTGAAAACTATTTCAGTAGACTAAGAAGTTGATTCCAAAAGATTACGTTTAAAACCGTGAAGTATATCAGAAATGCCCTCTTATAATGAGAAATGTAAGTTGTTGCCATCAGCTAAGCAAATGACAGGCCTGGCTGCCTTGTGTCATGGCTTTTGAAAGTCTTGTGTTTTCACAAGTGCTTGTGGTCAGGAAAGAAGGAGCAGCATTCACTTAGACCCAGAAAAACTCCTGAATTAAAAGATGATGGTGTTCGCTGCTTACATATGATGGGTAATCCTTAAGCACTGGCCTCGTACGTGTGCTGTTGTTGCATTTTGAGCTTTGGTTATGTACTCCTGCATGTTTTTGTAAGATAAATGTAGTGTTTATATTTTATTTCTGTAGTTTTGGGAACTTTTTCATTTCAAAGTATATCCTAGTGAACTGGAACTAATAATTTTGGTTCTACAGTTGATTGTCAGTGTCCAGCTTCTCTAGACTGCCCACTTTATTTTTATAGCATGTAAAATACAGATCACGATCTTTGCATACCTGCTTATGTAAAACACGTGACTTTTGCTGGGACTTTGGTCTGAATGAATACCACAGAACTAGAAGAGTACATCCAGACAGCGAGCAACTCCTGAATGAATCCCTCAAGATCAAGGGCTGCAGCAGGGGCTAAACTCAGAGTCTTACTAGTCACACAGTATGTGCACAATTTATTATGCGCTCTAACCTCATGTAGTTCCTTCGGTCCCATGTGCTCTGTTTTTTGTCTGTTGAACTTCCAGTGGTTCCTTAGTGAATTTTTGAAGCTCTGAGGCAAAGGAAGTAAACTGTTAGCAAATGAGATATGCTTTCGATGGTCAGCATCGTAAGGAATGTAAGAAGTTTCACTTCCTTGGTTGTGCCAAGGGTAAACACTTAATGAGAACATTCTCTTCTCTTTTTTTCGGGTCTGTTAAACCCAATACAGATTAATGTTCAGAGCCACCTAGAAACCAATTCCGACCAGTGAGGCAGAACTTAAGTCTGTGTTTAAAATAGTAACCAGAGCAAAATTAGTGTACTTTTTCTAATTAAAAAACCCCACACCAAAAAAACTAAGAACAAGCTAATAGAAAAAGGTGATTTAATTAAAGCCAGAGAAGAACTCTCATAAGCCGCTTGGACTGATGGAAGATTGTATCTCTGCTATTAAACAGGACAAAAACCGGTTGGTTAGGTGAATGACATTTCTCTTGACTGCAGATGTCCAGTCTAAGCTAATCACGTCTGTTCCCTTGATAGCTGGCAGAGAGGCACTTTGGGAGTGATTCATTGGGTTTAGATGGATATCTAAGAAGAACAGATTGTGTTTCACACAGTCTCCATTTCTCCAATGACTGCAGAGGAAACCTAAATGAATAGCTAAACTGGATTCCTTCCTTCTCAGGTTACCAGAACCCTGGGAGATAAATCCAGGTGTCCCTTCAGAAAGTTTTATGAGATCTTACTGACAAATTGAAATTTGAATAATAAATTTTGGTTGTGATCACTTTGATGTAGAGAGCCTCTTCAAGTAAGGGAAAAAAATGCTTCTTGTGGTAGTCATGCTGTTGATTTTTATGTCTTTTATTCCTCAGAAGTTTTGTAAACTGCATGGTCCAGTTGCTTAATACAGCTTAGTAAGAGTAGTATAGCAGCTATTCATTGATACACACGCATGCTGAAATATTTACATACGTATGTATAGATTAACACAATGGTATGGTACTGTGGCAATGAAAATGGGAAATATCATGGTATGGTTGATCAAAAAGTATATGGACTGCATTAGCTCCACCTGTGTGAGTGTTTTGCCACTGTCTTGACTTTCATTTAAGCAAGGAGTCAGACTGGTAACAGAATTTCTCTGCCTGGNAAAAAAAAAAAAAAAAAAAGATTGCAATGTGTTTACTTTCCATGTAAGTTTACTGGTACTGGTTAGTACCAGTATTAATGAGTGCTATTCTCATAAAAGATGGAATTTCCAAAGAAATCAAAGGTAAACTACTGTGCAGTTTTATCTAACAACACTGCCTTAACTTGCATTCAAGACAAAAGCACTCTGTTGCACATGCATCCTGTGGATTTCCACGCCCCTTCTTCCCCCCCGAAGAGCATGCTATCTTCCTCCTATTTCTGTTCTTATCTGTTATTTCTTTCTCTGATATGTATTTCAAACCAGTAGTATATGGTCAATAGATAACTTTAGGCATGCACTTAAGGGTGTTAAAAGCAGTCATGTTTTTTTCCTCTAATATTTTTTCTTCATACTGATTAGAACTAGCAAGTACTTTAAACCCAAGGATTGAGTGTATTATTTTAACCTTTAACAGTGCCATTAAAGTGCTGGTAATTTGCAGCATGGGTAAGAAGAAAAAAAAACTCCCCAAGCCCCAAACAAACTCTGCTCCAGATTGGCATCATGGAAATCGCTTACTTTATGAAACATCAGCCTGCTGTTTAGCTGCTGCTAAAGCTCCACACTTGTGTTATCTGTTTCACATGCATGCGTTTGTATGTATGTAGTTACTTAGGATCCTTCTTAAGTACTACTGTTTGTTTAATAATTGAGTTCCTGCATTTCATTTTTAAAAAAAAATGAGGAATTGGAAGAGACAGGTAGGCTTTTTAGTTTACATTTTAAATGTTGTGTTTATTACTTGTAATGTTTGTTTTTCTCTATCTGTTCATCAACATTTTAATCTTACGATCTTACACGTAGATCTCATGCTGACTCGGCAAAATCCAGCTCTTCTGAAACAGACTGCAATGATAACGTGCCCTCCCACAAAAATCCTGCTCCATCCGCGAGCAAGCATGCTGTGAATGGCTTTTTTCAGCAGCAAGGCGTCTATGACTCTCCACCTTCTCGTGCTGGACTGACACTGGCAGACTGCGGCCTTTATAACCTGCCTAGGAGTTACTCACAGGATGTTTTACCGAAGGCAGCATCTCCATCTGGGACTGATGCAGAAGGAGAGCAACATGTTTTCAATACTCCGTCAGCAACATCTTCCTTAGACGCACAGATGAGACACATCTCCATTAGCTATGACATCCCCCCCACACCTGGAGGTACTTACCAGATTCCACGAACTTTTCCAGAGGGAACGTTGTCTCAGACTTCAAAACTGGAGACTATTCCAGATATTCCTCCACCTCGGCCACCGAAACCTCACCACGCTGCAGATCGATCTCCTGTGGAAACATGTAGCATTAGTCGCACTGCTTCAGACACTGATAGTAGTTATTGCATCCCTACAGCAGGAATGCCACCCTCACGCAGTAATACCATTTCAACTGTAGATTTGAATATCTTTCGTAAAGGTCAGTATTCCATATTTTATCCTGCTCTTCTAGAATTTTTGTGTTAAGTGGTGTAATCTTGTGATGAATGATGTGATACGAATGATACAAATGGGCTGAATGATGTGAGGGGCATTTCTAGCCTTTAAGAACAAGTGCGTAGTAGCCCTTCACAAAGCAGTCCGTGTTCGCAATGCTTAAAATACGTAGGGAGGGAAAAGAGAAGATTATTAAAGGAAACAAGCAAAGCACAGAACATGCGATAAGGGGTGCATGTTGCACTGTAGCCTTCAGTCTTAGCTAAAAATACTTGAAGACCTAGACATATTTACGGTGTTACTCATCTTTAGAAAACAGCAGGGAAGTACTAATCATCTGGGTTTTTTGCTAATAAGCTCGTATAGCTGAGTTCAAGACTGCTGTTAGCAGTCTTTCAGAATGACCAAAGTAAGGTTAGCATATAGTGGTCCAAATCTGGAGAAGCTGAAAGTGTTTCCTGAAGGTCAATAGGACTTGCTGTATACCCAGAGCTTTGAGATCAACCCTGATCTGGTGATGGTTGCCACCAATCTTTATTTCTATCCTTGCGATAGATACGTGTACTGCAGCTTTTAAGTAAAATTTAAGTTAGTGCCTTATAGTCACCTAAATGTTGGTATTCCAGAAGTGCTAATGCATTTTTTTACTGTTTTTCCGTTAGCAGCTGGGTGTCTTTCAGGTCCTAGCACATCTGGTGGAGCTACTTTTACTTAAAGAATTTGGTGTTTCTTGGGGTTTTTTTTCTGCCTCTCTTTTTGTTCTGCTCTTATTCAGGTTTAAACTTGAGAAATGCAGCGAGAGGTAGAGATCGGGAAGCTGGTATTTACTGTTACAGAGAGCAGTTGTTCTAGTCTTGTTAACCCCTCTTGGGCTAAGAGTTTCATTTTTTTTTTTAGGTTCCTGAGGCAGGTGGGCATTACAGTGTTATTTTTAAGGTGAAATTTTAAACTGGTTGGAGTCAATGCTAATGTTAGAGGGGATTTTAAAGGAGAACTGTAGGAGTTGTGCTAGGTACAGGATGGGAAACTGAAATGAGGAAGGGGACAGGGACAGGCCTTTTAGAGGAGGCAATATACGGAATGGATGTGATCATACAGGCGTGCAGATAGTAGTACCCTGTTTATCATTCGTGTTGTAGACTAAGTGTAATAATATTGGTGGTTGTTAGTGTTTTAAAATGACAACACCCTGAAAGCCCCTTGTTTGCTTCGCTTCGCTTATCTTCTCTCATTTTGCGGAGTTTATAAGTGAGTACTCCTACGTTAAAGCTGAGATTGTCAGCCTCAGGAAAAGTGGTCTTTCTGAAAATACTGTTTTAATTTGGCGCTTGATGGCGGAAGTGTTTATTTTTCCTCTGAGGTGGAAATCTCCAAAACGCTTCAGAGCTCTTTTTTCAGGGCAAGGTGAGGATAAAACCCAGAGTTTGCCCGCAGTTTCTGTCTTGGCATCAGGAGGAGGGGCATGCCTGTTGCAGGGTAAGGCAGCTTGTCGCCTGCATGAGTGGGCATGCAGGACCTGGGACCTGGGAGCCAGATGTCTCACAAACACCCCTGTCCACCAGAGAAGCGGCCACAAAGCTGAGGACCTTCTTAATGCGGACTGCCAAGAGCCAGGACCCGGAAAAATGGGAGAGATCTTTGCTTCTGTACCAGTTCGTCCAAGCTGAAAGCCCCTGGAGACCGCACTGGGGAGCTGAGAGCAGGGATTCACTTGTTCCCACAACAGACTGAATCCTGTTGAATCGGCACTTTCCACAAGAAGGGCGTTCAGTCAGAAAAGCTTTCTCCAGACCCTAAATTACACCTGCTGTTTGTTTATTTTAGAATAGGTTTTTCATGAGGGCCCAGCATCTCAAAACCCACTCTTACACTAAGTTCTTACACCTGCCTATTTGAAAGGGAGGCTTTGCTGCTTCTTTAAAAGGAAAAATGCCACTCGTAAGAGCTTCAAGTTGTGACTGATGAGTGCTAAGTTTGTTTGTGAACACAGTCCTCTCGAGTACATAGATAAAATCTGTGGGCCACAGCTTCAGGAGGTGTGTTTGTACGCTCTCAGAAGCAGACAGTAAATAACAACAGACTCTGGATGCCTGGTGCCAAGTGACAGGAACAGGGATGATAAATAGCCCCTTTCTCTTCTTGTTTCTTTAGAAATTAGTTCTCAAGACTGTTATGATATTCCACGAACGTTTCCGAATGACAGATCTAATTCGCTGGAGGGCTTCCATAACCACTTTGTAAGTATGACTCGATCTGATGAGAGGCAACAGTGACAGTGCTTGAATGCGCTTTGTTCCCGTGTAAAAAAGCAAGCTGTATGGATTTTTCAGTTTCAGTACAATACATTAATCTGAGTAGATTAGGTTAAAAAACTCATATGATTCACAGCTGATTGCATAACTTATTTTGTTAAAGGAAATATATGTTAATTCTAGAAAAACAGAAGCATGTTGACAGTGGGAAGTGTTTCAAGTGAAGAACTAGATGAAAATTATGTCCCAATGAATCCCAACTCTCCTCCACGACAGCATTCCAGCAGCTTCACTGAACCCATCCAGGAAACAAACTATGTACCAATGACACCAGGCACGTTTGATTTTCCGTTATTTGGAAAGCAAGTCCCTCCTCCTGCTCACATGGGTTTCAGGTCGAGTCCAAAGACCCCTCCCAGACGGTCAGTACCTGTCGCAGAATGTGAGCCACCGCCAGTGGATCGGAACCTCAAACCAGACAGAAAAGGTGAGGAAAATGTCCAATAGCAGTTGATTTTTATCATGTAAGGAAATAACATAGCTTTCCCAACTTCCGATTACTGGAAAATTACCATATTTTTAGAAATTCTAACAGAGTAATTTTTATCTTACGAGATAGCCGTAACATAAATGAATCCGAGGATTATTTTTAATCATATTAAAACATCACAAAAAACAATGCCAAATACAAGCATAGGTTTAAATTTTATTGCTGTGGTTACTGATGAAAAGATGACACAGAATTTCTAACGCTCAGAAGTGTTTTAGTCCTTACACATAGAAGACAGCTAGCTGACTGCTGGTGGAGACGGAGCACACAAGGCATTGGATAGAATACAAATTTATAGCCATAACAGTGCTTGGTACAGGATCAGTACACATTTTTCATTGTATGAAGTAAACATTAAAAATAACTTAGTTAACTATTCTAGGTATTTGCTTTTGATGTAAGCATTGTTAGAAGAAATTAATTGTTTCAACGAGAATGAGTTGTGTATCGTGCTGCTTTTTAGTCCTACTCAAAGTATGCAGTTACAAATTCTTACATGGAATAATTCTTACAAATTTGTTCAAATGAAGGAAGAATTAGATCGAAGAAACAGTGTTTACTACTAAAACTAATGTTAAGTCCTCATTTCAGTCTGTAAAAGCAAGGAAAATCATTTCATGTTGGAGCTGCTTAATGCTTAAGTGTTAGTGGCCACACGGGGCCGTCACGGGAAGATGTTGAACATGTAGGCTGTAGGGTTACCATATATATTTTCCTTGGGATCCAAATGGGAGGAGGGAACTGCTAATTCAAGCCAGCTCTCAAGATACATTTGCTTTATCACAGGAGCTGGGTGCCATGGTTATATTGAAAGTTGTATAAACTGTAGTAGGTGAAAATTTCCTTGCCTTTATAGAGTGTGGTAGATTAAACGAAGTCATAAAACAAAAGGAAAACTAGCTTTATGTGGAAATATTTTAAATTGCTGAATGTGTGGAAGATGACTGTTGTTGCGGCTTCCTCAGATGCATAACTTCAATGACAAAATCGGAAAAAAACCCCTAAATTTTAGAGGCTCCCTTCAAAGCTATCCTAAAAAATGCGTCTCCTGAATCTGGTGCATACTAGGTTTACTTTTCCTTAAAATAAGGTTTATTTGGGTGACCGGTGTTCTTAAGAAACAAAGAAGATACTGTTGTGATGTATCTGCAAGAGATATTTGCAGAGAGAATCGCTAATAAATAGCTTAGACTTTCCACTTAATCTAAAATGTTTTATCAGCCAGCCTACCAGAAATAGAGGTAAATGCTGAAGAAACTTACTTCCCTACTATGCAGTTTTTCAGACAAGATAACTAACCTTCTTGTAGAAGTGGGAACTGAAGAACATTAGGTCAAATGTCTGCACTAGTTTGTATTTGAGTAAGTCCCATTTTTAAAATTCTGCTTGAAAAATTAGTATTTACATTGAGAATGGCTGACTATTTTGGGGAAAACATGATGGCAAATATTCAGATGATCCAAAACACTGACTAACTAAACCTTTAAATTAGTATTTTTACCATTAAGTGAACGAAGCCTGTAATTAAGTGAAGTAGACAATATCATTATGACATAGATGATCTCAGTGTGAAATGGGAAGTACCACGTCTCATTCTGGCTGTCCATCTTCCGAAAACAAGGCATGGCCTTTTTCAAGACCTTGGCGCTCTGCTTCTATCTAATTGTTTCCATGTTACCAGACAGTAGTTCTGTTTATTTCTTAAGAAATACTGGACAGTAACAGATTGATGAAAGCTGATACTGGAAAATATTCTCAAAATAAACACTGAACTGCTTTAAAATATTTTCCCTGACTGGCCAGTTTGTGTATTTTACTGATAAAATGTTTGACCTTCAAAAGTAGTAAATTTCTATGTTGAATAGCTTCTCACTTTTGCTGTTGGCAGTGCAAAGCAGTCGCACAGATGTCTGCTGGGGCAGCGTTGCTGCTCTTGCATCTCTCTCCTCTTGAAACTGAATTGGTGTTTCACATTCTAAAAGCAGCATGTAAGGCTCCTGCTTTGCTCCTGACCTCAAACGCTTTACAACTAGAAAGACCTCACTAACATCAGGGAGGAGATTTTTAGATGGACTAACATACCTCTTAATGAGTATAGAGTAACTGGCTGTATTTTTTGCCTCTAGACTTTTAGAAGCTGTTATCGCTGTAAAATAACACAATTATTTAACATAATGTAGAAGACAAAGTAATTTTAACGTAAAACTCTCCCCAGAAGTAAATATTGTATAGTAAATGCTTAGGGGCTGTAAAAAACTTTGTGAAGATCATGAGCTACTAAGAATGGTAATGATTCTGATTTATCACTGAGGTTTTTATCTTAGTAACATACACACACGCTGGCTCACTCAAATTTTGTCAAGTGGACTACTGCGAGTCTTCCATTGTTGTGAAGAGCAGATACGATGACACATCAGGATGGTAATATATTCCCATTTCAGTAGTTGAGTTCTTCCTGCAAATGACTCCTTCCAGAAATACCTTTGGGAAAAGAAAACTGCAGTTCCTTTTAAATTAGAATAGGATAAAACTCTTGTTTTAGTGGACCCTTACCTGACTACGATGAGCGTGTGCTTTATATTCTACCGTGTTGCTTTTCCAGCTTTCAAGTTCTTGTAGCAACTTCTATTATCAGGTTGTTTCTGCTTATATAAAGGTACTGCAATGGTCTTCTGCTACAAATTGGTGCATAGAAAGTATCAAGTTGGCTGGTATGTTCAATAAAACTTAGGCAGACATAGAAAGGGAGGAAATGGTACCTAAAATAGTTACTTTCTGGGTATTTCTCCTTTAAACGTTTGTTGTTTTTTAATATGCCATTGGTTCAAGAATTTCTGTGGAAGGCCACTGCTGCTTCTCTACAAGATGGTATCACTGCAGAGTTCAGGTGCGTTGCGGATAAGACCTCCAGGTATATGAGGGGCCGTCTCACGTTCTGTCTGAAGAAGCTGCTGTATCTTTTTTTTTTTTTTTATTGTTTACAGATTGCTGCAAAAATAGTGTTTGCACTGCCTCCAAGTAACAGTTCCTTTTTGGTAGCGGTCCTTGTTACTGAGAAATGTCACCATCGCCTCTCACGTGAGCGTTAGCTCTAGCTCAGTGATGTTTCTGCGTGGGCTAGGGAAGTTTGTTACGTTCAGTGCTAAAAATGCATTTGACAAAGAAATAATGCGGTGAAACTAGCACGTAAAGAAAGAATGCACTGCTTTTTGTTGTCAAATGTGTATGTGTAGCATCTCCTCTGTTCTTCTGTGGTTTAATGGCTTATTGCTTACAGGCAGTATAGTTTGACAAGGGTAGAAACTGGAGGGGTCAGGGATGGCAGTGGCCGTTCTGTTGCATACAGCCTGCTCTCCCCTCAGCTGGTTCTCTTTTGTAAAGCTGAGATGAAACAGATACTCAGTTGCTTCTGGTTCTGCTGTCTTTGAAGAAGAACGTGTCAGGCAGCAAGGATCTGGCAATCTGTCTTTCAGCAGCAGTGACTGTAACGTGTATGTCATCACAGCTCTGCTGTAAGCACCTGACGTTCTGGATAATTTATTAAATTGTTAAAATTCTCCAAATTTTTAAGAGTAGGTATAGTTATATAAAAGCACCGACTGTGACAGACGACCGAGCTATGAAAAATCAGTAACGTGGGTAAACCAAATGTAGGTAATAAATAGGTCTAAAAATCACTTAAAGTACATGCACGTTCTTCTGAGGAGGGTACTTGTGCAGGCCTCTGCTGTGAGAGCCTGAGGCTCTTCAGTCTTCCCACCTGGAGGGGTAGCCTGGGCCAGGAGCCATGGTGAAATACCCTGTGTCTTTCGCCACCGGTTTCTAAAGAGCTTTGCTTTAGAAAATGGGTTAAAAAATAATAACAAATTTCAAAAGAATAAAATATAGAGAGCCTTGAGATTACACTACATTTTTATGTAGTTTCATTTTTCTAGCTCACAGCCGCTTCTGTAAATGAGGGGAGCTTCCAGTACCTTCTGGAAGTCTTGAAAGTAATTTCAAAACATGGTGTTGGCTTCCTGCCCCAATAACTTGAATCAAAGCACTTTACTATTTCTTTAGAGAAGCATACCAAAAGGTAAGTGATATATTGCTTGGGACAAAACAGAGAGCATTTGGCCAGGTGCTTTTCCGCATTCACCTGTAATTGAATGATAAAAATAATATCTTTTTTTAATTTGTTTTTTTTCAGGGTGCTATTTCTTTTATTATAAAGGACCATTGTCTATATAGATTTTGTATTTCTGCTTTTTGGCAGCTTTAGCTTGCCATGGGTGCATGTAGTCGCGATGCTAAATGGAAGTGTTGTTGCTAGCAAAAGGCTTCCAGCGGAAGAAGTATTGCATCCATCCATGCAGTTGGGTCTTATTCTCTGAATTGTTCAAAGACTGTGACTGGTTCTGCCACAGGGCGAGCAAGGGACATTTGTCTTGACAGTCACATGTTCCTTCCTCCAAATACCATTTATCCAAGAAGGAGCACTAGAATTAAAGGTGCCCAAATGCAGTGAGGTGGAGACTCCCTAGACAGCTGAGGCACCAAAGAACAGCCGGGTTCTCTTTTGCTCCACCTCATGCTTTCCCTGGGGGTTTTCAAAATACCTGAAGAGGGTTGTGATAGGAGGCAGTGGATCCTGCGATCGCCATCCTGCTGACAGCTTGCAGGACTACTAGCGAGCATTTCACCGCTCCACAGGGCACTGCTCTGTGTAGCAAGGCAGGTCCCAGGTGGCTGTGCTGGCAGTCCACAAGAAGGTTTTTAAGGCCTGACAGAGGTCTGTGAGTCTAGACGATCCTAATCTTCAGTACAAACATGACGTAAGTCAGAGAGCAAGGAAAGTGCATGGTCGAACATAAAAGGGGTGGGGTGTGAATTGGTTTTTATAGGTCAGGAGGCAGCATTTGAGAGATGGGGGGGGGTGGGGGTGGGGGGTGTGCCTGTGAGCCTCTGGGCATGATAATGACCCCCTCCTGCCCCATGATTTATTTCCAGGGGTAGGGGGCTGGGTTTTGTGATCTTAAGAGCAAACAACTACAAAATAAGATTTATTTTTTTAAAAAATACTTGTTCAGGAGCTGTCCAGAAGGATTCCTTACAGCTCTGTAACATTTAGCGTGTGCATGTGTACATCTCGTCTGTGAAGTTCAAAGCTCTTAAGAAATACACGTTTGCCATCTTGACTGACAAAACGTAGTTTTTCAATATCTGAATCAAACAGTTAAGTCAATGATGGAATTGGTGATGGTGGAATTTAGTTCTTCCGAGTCTCGGTTTGACGTCCTACTTACTGTAACGTGGTAACTTCTATTTTCTGAGGGGCAGCTTGTCTCTGTACCAAAGTGGGGCTTTTAAGGTTCTGAAAAGAAATACATGAACCATAGCCATATGGCTGAATTAACAATTCATGACCGTGATGGAATGAAAATCAAAACTTGAATCTCATTCATTTCAATATAGCGTAACACTGCCATTTTTGTAACGTGTTTGATCCATAGCACTTAAAAACGCTTTATGAGATAGTTCAGTTTAGCACGGATCGTAGTTCAGGGTCATGGGGAGCTGTGATAGAACGATGCACTCAGCGTCACTGAGCGGATTGCTGAGAGAGGCAGTAAAGAACTTGAGATTCCTAGCCTACAACATGGTACTTACTGGAGTTCGCTCCATTTCTCTTGAATAGCAATTGGATTTGCCCAAATCTTGTTAGAGTTTAATTGCATTCAAGATTATTTTAAACAAGATTTTCAGTCCTAGTTTTGGGTTGGATTGCACAGATTATTTTGTTGATGGCAGAAATAGCAAGTACAGTGCATTTTCACCAATTTTAATTTTTTTTTTTATAACAAAAGGCTTCTCTTTCAACAAAAATATATCAGCACTTAATCTGAGATGCTTCCTGCAACTTGAGTCTATGCGATTGCCTTTAAAAGAGACTGCTGCTTGGCCCTGGTAATTTTCAGCCCAGCAAGTGGTAAGCTAGGATTTAGAGACAGTGAGTGACGCACAACGTTTCCTTTCATGCCAACAAAATGCCCAGCTGCACCTTGAAAACAAGAAAACAAACAAAAGAAACCAAGGGAGAGGAAAACAATTCTCATGGACTTGGGACTTGTGCTTGTTTTAAAAATGTTAAAAATTTTACCTGGTTGTTTTTCTTATAGGTTTTTCTCGTTTAAGATGTTACAAGACATAATTGTGTGGTTAAACCACAAATATGTGGATTGCTTATAAAAACGTGGCCGTATCTTTGCCATGACTACTCATTAGCATCTCCCAAACAGATTAACTTCATAGAAAATTCCAATTTTCTTTATTTAAGAGCAGAGGCCCACTTTGAAGAGGTGACTGTATACAGAGCTTTCACATGGCGGGAAGCATCTGCCACATTCTGGCCTCCACAGGACCCACTGTGATGCTTCTGGATGACCGGCATGACTGCCCGGTTGTTGCAGCGTAGTATGATGCTGTAAAAATCCCAAGCAAAGTAGGTAGTTGTTAAGGAAACTAAGAACCCTCATTAATCGTGAAGTTAGTTATAAATAGCCTAGTGAACGGTTTCTTTGTTGAATATGTACGTGTTTGAGTGTCTGAGTTGGACAATGTGAACACATTGCATGTCCTGACATAGCAGGAGCACCCCACCATCCTAAAATAAAACTTCAGAGAAACAGTTAAGGCATTTGTGACAACAGGAGCTGCTGACATTTCTTTAAAAACAATAACAATTAGAAGTTGGCAACATTGCAGTGTTCGGTGCTATCATGATTGTCTTGCATGTTCTTAAATAAAGGATCACTCATTTTCTCAGGCTTTAGGACGAGTAGGTATTGAAAAATTGTGAATGGTAATTTTAATCAGCAGCAAGAACTGATCTGAAGATCTGTTGGAAAAGAAACTGTGATTTTCATGATGACTTTTCCGAGCAGAAGTACTGTCCATTTTGCTTTTAAGAAATCCATGCATTTTATCCTTCCGTTTGATTTTGGAAGCTACACCTCCTGTTCGTTCCGTTTAGGAATTTTAAAAAAGAAGATTTTTGTGGATGTTTTGGTGCTTCCTCAGAGTTCCTAATGCAGGTTGAATACAAATGTATTGATTTTTTTTTATTATTATTTCCTTCTGCCTTTTGCCCCCACAAGCTCCAAAGACTTCCATTTAGCTGAAAATTACTCTTCCTCCATGGCTGTACTAAGTTACTTCCACAAGGCTAGTTTTTACTTAATAGCTTTGAATGAAATACACAGAGCTCCTTGCTACGACACACCAGTCCTTAACTTGCAGCTGTGATTTGTCTTACAAAACTTTGCAACAACAAATAATTTCAAGTAAAGATTTCATTTGGATGGCTGCATCACAGCTGCAGCGGAAGCTATGGTTTACTGGACATAATGGTTTTTAAAAAATGACACATACGAGTTTTCTGAAGTCAAACTGCAAGACTTGCTCTGATACTAGCGGTAGAGATGGTAGCATTGAACTCCAAAGGTGCTAGAGAGAGCAAGAACAAGAGAACGTGGGTAATAACGCCCTATCTTTTCTTCCTTCCGTACAATTCTTCGTTTCTTCCTCGTGTGCTTAGTGCCCTTTTAAGGAAACATAGGTTTTGATACACATATTGTCATGCTATTCCATTGGCTTTTTTATAGACTTAATGTTAGGCTTGATTTTTCCAGTAAACAAGTTAAACTCTGTTAGGTTTTTGTGATTTGTTTAAAAAAAACAAAAAGGGGGTGACGGGGAGCAATCTCAAGTAGTATCACTTGGACTTCATGAATCTTAGTGCAGCTTTAAACTACTAATCAGTAAACACTCCAGAACACAGTACTTGGGTCTTAAAACATTGTCTTTGTTATTGAATTTTTTTAGTTCATCATGCTTTGGGGGCTTTTTAAATACAGACATGTAGAGCATGTAGAGTTACTCGCAAATTAGAGCAGTCAAATAGAATTTGGATGATTAAAAGCTTTGGTATTCTCTGAATAGTTTTTAGGGCATTTGGCAAATATTTTATGAATACCAGTGAACCTTAGCTGTCAGCTGCAGTTGGACTTTTTTATAATCAGTATTTTTTCCAATTCATTCTTAATTTCTGGAGCATTCAAAGTACCAGTGCTCTGGGAGAAGTTATTCTGAGAAGATAAAGATGTCTAAGAAAACTGGACAGCCTCTCTTTAGGTGACTGCTTTTTGTATTTCGTAGTATTGAAAGAATAAGTTGATTTCAGTTTGGTTTTACTGTCCTAAAGAGACTCTAGTTACCACCATCCATGTGGTATCACTGACCAGAACCGAGCACATTATTGATATTCCTATTTGTTGCAGGATACTAGTATGGAAATGGATATGAATGTTGTATAACTAAATACATGTTTCTAATTAGAAGCACCTTGGCAGGAAATAGTCTTAATAAAAACAGAGATGAAGAAGCATATTTGGGGTATTTGTAGAGCTCTGTGCTGAAGACCATGTACTCGGGAATCAGAGTTCACTGGGGTGCGGAAGAGGAAGAGAAGGAAAGGGGGAGGTTATTCTGCAGAACTGAAAACCAAATAATAAACCCTGTGGGAGTAAGACCGTCAGCTTCAGCCTTGTTTTTTAAGGAAAAATCTGCAGTGGCTCCGAGTACCGGAATTCTTGGAGCTCAGTGCAAATTTCGGTATTCTGTAATTACGGTGAAAAGGGGAAAAGATGCGTATTTTTTAATGGAAACAAGAAACTGCTGTTAGTTATGCCTCTCTGAAAGTACTTTCGTGGATGCAGGGTGCTTACGTGGCTGGTTTTACCTTTTGCTCTCCCCCTCCTATTCCAAGTAAAGCACTGCTCTAGCATTCCAATGTCTGATCTCCTTGCCTCATGAGGATTAGTCCCGTTGGCCAGGAAACAGCATTAACAGTTCACGCATTTCTTAAATTTTATGTCACGTTAGTAGATTTACCTTAAAATTTCAAGCCCTACGTAGCTGCTATTTAAATAGAGCGTTGGCCTCTTTCATGAGGATGTTTGCAATTTCCTGACGTAAAATCCCTTGCCAGCGAGCCATGGAGCAAGCAGCCAGTCAGAAAAGAAGCCTTCTTAACAGAAGTCTCGTTTAGTACCAGTGCTTCAAGGCGATAGCCTGAAAACAAATGAGGCTCTTCAGTGAGTGGTTTACGTCCTCGAAACAAAAAATGTTAGGACCCACCTACTCTGATGTAGGAATTTGCTGCAGTGGGACCCCTTCCCTCCCTCCCCCAACTTTATATTCCAAGTGTTTTGTGGAAAACAGAAAGAGAGAATACGTTAGCCAATGGAAAAACCAAAAGGTTTTTCAGTTTAAACCGTTATTTGAAACAAAATCAAACATGTGAAATGGACTCTTCTCCTGATGACTTCTCAGACAAAGGCAGCATTGACACGCACCGAAATGCCAGGCGCAGAATTCATGCCAACTGAGTGCACTCTAATGCTAGATCCATAATCGCTTGTTCTGCTTGGCAGTTTTTACAAGCAGCCATTTGTTAGAAAAATAGACTTCATTAGTGATTTTTCAGCTCAGAGTGCCCTTGCACGGTATTTGTCTGATAGAACGTGCAGAAGCTGAGCTTCTCTCTCCTGGCTGTAGCACTTTGCATTTCACAGGTGGTGACTTGACTGAACAGTGAAAACATCTAATTTTCACTTCTTGTTTGGTTGGTTTCACTTGCCATAACTTATTTGGGTTTTTTTTTCCCTTGTAGGTTTGCATCCAGTGGTGTTGCAACACAATTTATTTCCTTTTCAGTTAAAAAAA
>VYZV01005043.1:0-21674 GCA_013401275.1 Pandion haliaetus | reverse complement strand
TGTATTTGTGTATATATATGTGTGTGTAAAAAAAAAAACCTGTACTTTTTTACCCAGATTTATCTTTCGCAGAATAGGTGTGCGAGTTAAAAGCATTGTCTTACGTGAGTGCCTAAACATTAGATGAGGTAAATTTGGGCCTGTGGGCCTAAACCACGGGAAGTGCGTTCCTCGGTATTGCTGGCGTTGGAATGCTGTATGGAGCCAGGCTTTCCATAGAGACCTACTGTACTTCCACGTTCACTAAGCTGATTTGAAGAACCGCCCTATGACACTTACCTTTACTGATTATGTCTGAATAGAGTAGATGTTGGAGACCAGTCTGCTGTACAGGCGTGAGGCGCTTTCTCCTCCGTATTACATTCAGCTTGTTGCTTCTCGGAGGCACTAGGACGTGCTCTTGGAGAAGATTAGTGAGGTTACTTGAGAGCAGCACCAGGAATTTCCATCGCAGTACTTAAGATGTAAAGTTCTAAAAAATACGTACTTCTGTTCACAGATCTGGCTTAAGATGGTGACAGAACTGTCAATTTTTAGATAAAAATGGCACTTCAAAAAAAAATTCTGATGCATATATTAAAACTATGGGTTTTTTTGATGGAGTAAGGGATATCATTAAGGGCTTTCTGTGCCCTAGAGCTCATGTTACTTTATTTTCTTAAATGGGCAAAAACGGGGTGGAGGAATTCTGCACTACAGACACAAATAAGTAACCTCAGTTTTGTGATTGTGATTCCCCCTCCCCTTTTCCTTTGCCTGGTGTCGGGTCTTTTCTGTTGCGCTGTATAAGCTCCTCAACAGAGCTGAGGGCTTTTGGTTTTTGTTTTGTAGGGAGGGGAAAAAAACCCAAACCTGCACAAACATTTTAATTTTTTGTGACGTATTAAACTAGAGGAATTGCATTATCCTGGCTGGTTGGTAGCAGCAAGCTGTTTTGCTACCGATTTTATTTAGGTCAAACAGTCTTTCAGCAGCAACAGATGAAAGCCTAATGAGTTTATTTTACAGTGGAACATTTCGTATGTTCTTGTCTGATGCAGAAGAGAAATATTATAGGGACCTGTACTTACTTACATAGCTCTTCTGAAAGCCTCAGAATGGTTTGTAAGTGCTAACTGAAGTATGAGGCAGGCAGTTACATAATATCCCCGTTTTGCAAAGGGGGATAATCATAGTTCAGGATGGTTAGCTGCACGAGACCATGTAGCATCATTAACAGAAGCAGAAATAATGAGTCATAGCCCTGAGTTCCTTGTGCTTATCTTCTGTATTATGGTTTCCGGCACTTCAGCCTATGTTTGGCTATGAGAGCAGAGAGATTATGAAGTACACCCTGGTTAAATAATTTCATTAACCCTGTTACCTCTGCTAGATTTCTCACTGTACTTATGATCCGTGCTTGTACGTCAGTGCATTGACTGGCATTTTAAATTGAGTTGTATTGGGCCAAATTTCTTTTAAATCAGATTATAAAACTGTGGAACACAAAATGAATGTGATTAGGTAATGATATTCAGTGTCAAATTGTTCTTAATAAAAGGTGTTTGAATTTGAACTTCTACATTTGTTCAATTCATTTTCAGGTCTTGGTCTTCTTACATAGGCAAGCTTTTGTCATCGAGTTGTTCGCAAGGTACTTAAGAATATCGAATCAGCTGAGACTGAACTATGCCAACGTGTTAGGTCATGCTTTTGACTTAGCTCCAGTCAACAGCAGACTTTACAGAAATGCTTCGTGTAGCACTTTACAATCTGGGTCTTTGGTCAGCGTTGCCCAACTGCTTGGCCTTTTCATCGGCACTTCGAGCCATTTAAGGGAGCATCTGATTTTGAAATTGGAGAAGAACTGTCTGTGTGAAAATCATTTCGTGTCCTTTTCTTTCTAAGGAAGTTGCTATGCAGCGCTACTAGTAAATAGATAAATTTTGTTTTACCTGCATGGTCTCTCAGAAGCACTGTGTAGAAATTAAGGTACAGTACAAAACCTTCCCGTTTTATCTTTCTTGTTGTTACTTGATTATTCCCAATACTTCAGTGATAACAGTAATAGAGCACTTCATATGCAAAACCCTTGGGGCAGAGATTTGCAAACTTCTGGTGTTTGCTGCCAAGTTTATTTTTTACAAAGCCTTCTCACTCATTGCTGGTAGTACCAGCCCACATCTGAGTCTATACCAGTCCTTTTCCATTTTGTGCTGTAGGGCAACTTTCTAACGTAGTCAGACTTAAACTTTCCATTTGGTTAATTGTAAAGATTTACCTTTCGTATGGCTTCTTGGCGTACCACTTGAAGGCACTCACCTTTTCTAATATTAGCACTTTGTCAGATAAACTCTCCTGAAAGGTTAGGATCATTATGCGTTATTGATCGTATTTATTTAAAATAGACAGTGTGGCCCGAAACACTTGCAGAGGTTGGTCAAGATGATGAAGAACCTTCCCGTTGGGAGAGGGGTTATATTACTGCCTGTAGGGAGCTTATTGACTCTAATGTTCTCTCAGTTTGTACCCTTCACCTTATTACCAGATTCATCTAAAGTGTCACATTGTGCGATAGCGTAACGTAGGGGAATGTCAGGCTAATAACATGATAGCGTGATACCGTATGAGAGCATAACATATTGGGGCACGATTAGTGCATCTACTGCACTTGTATATAGGTATGTACAATTAGAAAAGGGTTTAGAGAACGTAATTTTATGAGAGGGTCATTTGCGGTGGAGGTTGGGTTGTGCCGGGGCGGGGCGGGGGTACAGTATGCAGGCTTGGAAAGAAAGTTCCCCTGTGTCTGCAAGGTCAGAGAGGTGGTTTTGGTACAGACAAATACAGACTCTGGGGAAAAAGTTTAACAAATACAGTGTGGAAAAAGATTCTTAGGGCTTCTCGAGTGGGAGATGCATGGTGGGTAGGAGACCTCCCAAGGGTATCACCGTTTCCAAAGTAATATTGTGGCTAAAGAGGATTTGATTTCTTTGAGGGTGCCTCAGCTTGCGTCTGAAACATGACTATTCTCCTGTCCTGCTAGATACTCCTCAAATACGGATTTTTTTATGTAATGCAACTTGAATCCATTTAATAGAAATCATCAGTTACAATATTTGTTGATGCACTTTCTAGCCTTTTTGTACATCTTTAACGCTTGCCTCCGACAAATTACTTGCATGCAGCGTTTTCTTTGTTTCTGGTTTGGTGCTTAAGCCCTTAGCGTGAGACCTAGCTAGACTGTAAAACTCTCCTTCAGCAGCTTGCTTGTGCTTGTGGCGTTAACCTTTCTGCAGGGGGTTGTGCTGTTTATTTACAAAATTCCATTTTCCAGTTACAAATAGAATATTATTAAGAGAGTCTTCTTTTTACCAATTAGGTCAAAGTCCTAAAATTTTAAGACCTAAACCACATGGTTTAGAGCGAACTGATTCACAAACCATAGGTGACTTTACTACAAGAAGAAAGGGTATGTACTTTAGCACTGTATGTATATGGAGCTTTATAAAAATAAGTAAAACAAAAATTAAGAAAACTGTTATTCTAGAATAACTTTTAACTCTTGTATAGTCTTTTTACCTCTACTATAATTTAAGATCGTGGATGCATTTTCCTTGCCAAGCAAAAAGTTTCCTATATAAGGAATTGAAGTCTTTCTGGCTTGAACAGCACATGGGAACATTTCCTTGACATTAACATGGGTGTTGTGATCTCTTAAGTTGTAGCTGTTCATATTTTGGATTTACTTTTTTCTGTTTATTTTGAAGCAGTTATATATGACTTACCTGTAAGTTGCTTGAAAAAACTTTTGTTAGGCGATAACCCGAAATCACAGTTTACTTGAGTCTCCTGCTGTTGCCTAGACACTGAAATAAAGCAAAATATTGATCCTCTGACCATTTACCAGTACAGAGATTTATTTATGCATCTTAATGAGCATTGCAATTAGTCTGATGGGCTTCAGTAAAGAAGGTGCTGAGTTGGCGCCTTGTATAGTCGCAAGAAATAGAGGAGCTTACAAATGAGGTTAAAAATCTCACAGAGGTGTCAGGGATGTTGCCTTTGGTTCCTAAAGCCCATTGCGACTGGATGAAATATTCCTGCTGTTCTCAGTGGGCTTTGGACAAAGTCCTGACTCTTATTTCTGCTGGAGCAGTGCCTTGCCTGCTGGTTATACCTGCCAGGTAGTCTCAAGCCTTTACAGGGGACTTGAGCCAAGCTAATAATTTTTGTGTCACTCATGCTTTAGTACCATCTTGCCTACATTAAGTTTGGTTCTGCCACTCTTCTCTCATATGATACATTATATCTAGAGAAAGATGAGTTGTAGTTCTTCTTCTGAGTCTGTGGTGACAGCCTTTTATGAGCAAGTGAGTTAAAGTGGCAGAATTACTGGAGTAGGCTTGATATGCTTTGAGTGCGTAATTATGACGACTTAACAGAGAAAAGGAGAAGACTGTCTGGAATACTAAAGACTGATACTTACCCAGAAAATTTGAATCCGGACTCCTTACGTTCAAGATACGATAGCTGACTTTTCAGTAAATTCCATCTGAAGAGTGACTATAATGAAACTATAATGAGTACAGTTCTGCTTTTTCCCTGTAAGACAACCACACTGATTAAGCAACTGATTTCTGTCAGTTCCTCATGTGGTCGCTTACGACAGCTCTTACTCCTCATGAACTAGTGCTACATGCCTGACATTTGATCTCGGTAAATCTGCTAATAGGCAGCAAGCGGATGCGGGGGAGGGGGGGGGTGGGTGAGGAGAGGAAGGGGTGTTTTTATAATGACATTGCATTTTACTTTCTAAAAACAGTTTTAGGGAGGATGAAGTTGAGATTCAAACTGCGACAGCAGTTTGTGTGATTTTATTATTTACTTTGAATTTTTCTTTCCCCCACAACTCCTTTTATACCATTTTTTTTTTCCCCCTAACCTTTTGGAGGGGTGAAACATATAAGCTGGAAGAAGAGCTAATGCGTTTCTCACTACTGCTCTATTTGTGGTTCTGTTCTGAAAATGGAATTTAAAAATGGCACCTTTTCTAGAACAGCGTGAGCTGTCATTAATGGCAGAAACACACCGCTACCCTGCTTGTCTGTTGATAAGCACTGAAGCAAGCCAAGCACCTCTTGGAATTGAAGCTTGGTGTTGGCTCATCCCTCACTTTTGCAAACTTAGTCTTCGCTGCAGATTCTGCCCACGCTTTGAGCTGTGAAACCTCATCAGTAAGGGCACATGTATGCAATGAGGGCAGAGTTTGCATAATAATAATTGTCCGTGAGCCAAGAAAAGTACCCAGAGTTGGCTCTGCTGAAATAGTCCATCAACCCTGTCCTGGGCTTGTCAGTTCAACAAGTCATCGTGGCAGCGTAAAGACAGAACGTGATGCTGCCATTTTCAGAGTCTCTTTTCAAAACAGAATTGCTACATGCAAGTATATCTTGCAAAATTCTTAAACTGTGGGGTGTTTTTCTAAGTGGTGTTGCTTTTCAGTACCTGGAAAGATTAAAAATACAAGTTAATATATCGTGGCTTTCTGAGGACTGAACAGTATCTTCTTTTTCTAACTAGTATTTAGTATTTAAAAAATAGTGGGTTTTTTTTATTTGGGCTTTGAAAAAACTATTAAATTTAAGTTTGTTTAGAAAAGTTCTGTGCTTTAAGATTGTCTGTTTCTTATATAGCAAAACCAGCTCCACTAGAAATAAAACCTCTGCCTGAATGGGAAGAATTACAAGCTCCAGTTAGATCTCCTATCACCAGAAGCTTTGCACGAGAGTAAGTTTCTTAGCTTTTCCTCATTGGGATTAATTGTTTTCATTGACTAGAGTGTTAATAAATGTGTGTGCATCTGTATTATATTTTTAGCCTGTGTAATACAAATTGAGGTTTCCTTTGGAAGTCTCTGTGTGTGTGTGTGTGTGTGTGTAGGTATACATGCTCATGTGCATTGAAACAAAGTGTGTCCACATGAATTTTTATTTTGTAATATTAAATATAAGGGACTGTTTATAACCAAAAAATGTGACACTCTAGTAAACCTGAATGAAAATTTCAGCTCTAATATGCTTATTTTTGTTGTTTACCAGGAGGTTTAAGGTAATTCGAGATGTATTGTTTGTAAAATAATTCCTGGTAATTAGCTCCTCCAGGTTTCCCATGTCTCCCAGACCGGATTCAGTTCATAGCACAACTTCCAGCAGTGACTCGCACGACAGTGAAGAGAATTATGTATCCATGAATCCAAATCAGTCCACTGAAGATCCAGTATGTAAAATCTACGTCTTAACTACTCTCTTCCTGTGCAGTCCTTACTTTTAAATCATGCAAACACAGATCCTTCCACTCAACATCACTCCCTTGATACTTCTAGGTCAAAATAATAATAAAAAAAATTCCATAGAAAAACTGTAATTTTGGTAAGATTTCACTAAAGGACTTAAGAGCATAATCATATATAAAAGAGAACGGCTAGTATGCATATTTACTGTACAAAACAGTTCGATACATGACTTTCTTTTTCCTCTTCCCTCGAAACTGTCTCCTCTTTGTAATTGCTTGTCCTGGGCTATGCACCAGTTCAGTATTATGACATCAAGGGAGATAAACTGTCTTAGGAGCTCTGAGACATGCTTGAAAACCTTTATTAAAAGGACATCTTCTTTCAAGAAATGTGGAAGGAACAGGGGAAGAAAAGGATTGATTGTTTACGTTCTATATAAACCGAGCTATGTGCACTTTCAATAGGCTTCTTTCAAAAAAGAGGGTAGAAGGGGTCTTTGTGCATTGAGTATCTGTATTTTTGCCCGTTTGGGGAAGAGTTTTCTCAGATAACAAAGTTTCAGGTATCCCGCTTGCAGTGCCGCAGTAAGTGAAGAGCTAGTTAGGAAAAGTTAACGATGAGAGAACAAGAACCAGTAATAGTATTTTAAAGTAAGAGAGTAGCAGTAGACCTAGGCCTAAACTAAAACGTGGTCCAGAATACCCCTGAAGCGCTGGAGGAAAACCTGTATGTTGAGCTCGGGTTTTTGGTCAGTATAGCTCAATGCATTCACCACACTTGGACGGCTTGGGTTCTTAGTAGGGAATACAGCAGCATTTTTCCTCTTTAAAGCATTACGAAAGACCTTCTTTGGGGAGGGCCTGTCTAGCACCTTTTTTGTTCTGTTCGTTCGTCTGCCGCCTTATATGGCACGTGCTGGCCCATTTCACTACGCCCTGGACTCTCCTCCTCTCGCCGTGCTGCTTGCTTCCCCATCCCCTGCTGCTCTNCCCGCCCCGAGCGAGCCCCTCCTGCTGACTTCTCTGCGGCAGCTCTGACTCGGTGCAAGCGTGCAGAGCATCCTGGCCTGTGCTTTGTACGGATGTCCGACCTGCGAGCAGTGCAGGCGCGCTTGCCAGGTGAAGGGCGCTTCAGCAGTGGGGAGCTGGTGATGTAAAAACTTAGCCCCTCTCTCGCAAGAGCCTTTGGTAAGTAATCGGCAACGTCCCGTTTTGCAGATGCAAGAAACGTCCCGTTTTACACAAAGGTTTAGAATCGCCTGTGCCCACAATTCTCCCTGCAGCAGAATCGCAGGTCAAGTTGGGGATTTCTGTTGATTCTTACAGTGCTCTTTCAGGGGTTTAACGTCAGTGCCAAGGCGGTATAATTAATATCACAGCTCAGATGGCCTGTCGTTAATGTCTTCTGTTTGCTTGCACCGTTCGTTCTTCAAGGTTGTTCTACGGATTTCCTTTCACTTTCATTTACGCATATTTAAAGTCTCTGTTTTCTAATGCATATGTTCAGCCCGTCTAGTTTGTTTGAAATAACAGATAATTTTTTGTTTAAGGAGTAATAGCTTTTTTCTTTAGGCTGCAAACATTGAAACAGAACCTGATTTTTGTGTGTTAAATATGCAGAAATTTATGTTTAGAAAATGTGGGTAACAAAAACGAACTTTGTCTCAGTTGTTTGTGTTTGTCCTTGTTACCACTTAATATTAAATGAGTTGGAAGATACAGATATAATGGATAACTTCAATTTTAAAAGCCCAGCCCATTAGGCTTTAACCCATAAAATATTTTATTTCGTAGAGAACCCGAACGTTTCCAGATATCTCAAGGCCTTTGTTTTAAAATGTGCCAATTACATAGCCGTTTTGGAAATTTTTATTTGTTCCAACTGCATCGTAGAAAGGAGTCCATGCTTTTTCATCTTTTTCTGTCATCAGCTTCGAAGCGTCTCGTTTGGACACGTCATACTTCTGTTTTAGTTAATAAAATCAGCAATATTCTGCTTTTTCTTTCAAGTTGCTGTCAGCCTTACCCTTCTGTCTTTCCTTCTGCCTTCCTCTTCATTTTTTGCTGACTGCTGCCCTCTGTCTTCCTTTTTTTTTCTTTATCTTTTAGAGAAGAGTCCTTCTATTGTACTGTTCCTATAACACCTGTTAAGAGGGAGGGATCAGGCTGGGAGAGGACAGAGGAGGTGAGGTTGTAAAAGTCTGGGCTAATTAAAATTTAGGTATATACAATGCAACTTCAGTTCAGGCAGCCCTACACAAATTTTCCAAAGTTTTAATCTTTTGGCCTTATCAATTGAGTAATACTTCTTGATTTTCAGCTTAATCATGATGGCTTTTGAATGAAATGTAAAAGTTTCATTTAAAGTTTTGCCACTGTTGTAAGGCTGAAATTCTTGTAAGGTATTTAACGGCAATTTAAGGGAATAGAAAAAAGTTTGTAATTAAGTAATGCTAACTTTGGGATGTAACAACGTCATTTAAAAAGAACAAACCACACTCCATTCTTATCTCATGATATGAAAGGGACATTAGGTGGAAGGGACAGATTGGNCGCCCCATTGGCTTTCAACTCGGTCCCAGTTTTGACTTAGAATATATCCCCTTGTTATGCAATGTCAATAAAATTTGCATGGTTTAACTGATTGCAGGAGCTCCCGGTCAGTTCTTTAACCTTTAATATTTTGGCAGTTTATAATAAGCATATTTGATAATGTGGACCATTAGCATGTATGTTTGTAGGTGAAGTTATTTACATTATAATTTCAGAATTTGTTTGGAAGTAACAGTCTTGATGGAGGAAGCAGCCCTATGGTAAAACCTAAAGGAGATAAACAAGTAGAATATTTAGATCTGGACCTAGATTCGGGAAAATCTACCCCACCTCGTAAGGTAAGCGAATCTTCAACTCTTGCATTTCTGCCATCAAGAGTTTAAAATTTCTTCACAAGTAGTTGCTGGGAAGGAGGGAGCCTCCAGCAACATCATCGTAACTAGTTCGTCAAATGGTCAACCAGAGAGCCTGTGTTGGACCTTTCAGAGAAACCTGCGCTTGTTCTGTATCTGTTTGGGACGTCTACTTAGTTTTTGTTGTTAATTTATTTGAACGTACGTTTTTCACTCTCCCTTGCGTTTCCCAGAAAAAGAGCAGCGGTTCAGGCAGCAGCGTGGCAGATGAAAGAGTTGATTACGTTGTGGTCGACCAGCAGAAAACGCTAGCACTGAAGAGCACACGAGAGGCATGGACTGATGGGAGACAGTCTACAGAATCTGAAACACCTACGAAAAGCGTGAAATGAAAATACTGCTTTTTCTTCCAAGAACAGAAAAGAATGAATTTTGAAGAATTACAGAACCACAATGGCAGCGTTGTTCGACTGTACAGTACCCGATTCACTGGTGTGTGAATAGGTTCTTGACCGAATAGGATGGAAGCCAAAGGACACTTTGAATATCTCAAAGGAATTCTAAGATCGTAAATTGTCGCTGTGGTCTCTGGAAGAATTGCAACCTGTAAATAACATGTAATATAGTATCGCTTAGCTTTCAGAAAACCTTTTGTTCTGTAGTTAACACGTTTGTAGTATTACTATGTTTATGCACTTTTTCAGTTACAATGTTGGTTCAGGTATTCCCAGTTAGTGTACCTTAACGCCTAATTCATCTGGAGAATTTTTTTTTTTCCTTACACTACTATTCCTTACAATTTTAGGTTAATTAAGCTACATGTAGATACAGAAATTAATATTTGAACTTCACTTTAACAACTTAAAATTGATTTTTTGCGGAAACACTTTCACAATTGAATGATCTACTTGAAATGCCAAGAGATGACCGTTAGTTACATACTTGTTTATATTTAATACACGCAAGATTATTTGGAAGTCTACAGGTTACCTTCCTAACAAAAATTGCTGTGAGTTAATAATAATGAACTGTACTGGGTTTAGACCTACAATCCCGGCTTATGTGTTAGTTGTTAGTGGTGGAACTCCTATTGTATTTTATTAATGACAGTGTTCTGTGTTCAATGGGTGAAGATTCTGCAGGGTGGGATCTTACACTTTTAAAGACTGAATAATTAAATATCAAGTAAGCCTGCAAACCACTGATGGCATGCAGTAATATTGTGATCTCACACTTATTAACAAGAAATAACCTTTATATTATTTACAGAAGGTAGAGTATATAAATCAGGTACGTACCAAGCACTATTGTGCTAATACACTGATCAGGTTTAGACAATGAGCTTTAGTTTTGTACTATTTAGAAGTTCTAATGTCATTTTTCAGTTCAAGATTAATGGGACAGTTTGACATTCACTGTTTGTAGTACTAGCAAAATACTGTGATTTTGAATTAGACATTAATTCAAATGGAAATACTATGTTTTGACACCATAGTGCCCTTCTTATGATCTCTATTTTACTTTCAACTCCTGCTTGGCCTTATATTTAAATCCCTATGCAACTGGTATTTTGTATCTCTGTTTTTAAAAATTAGATAATATACTGAAATGATCCCCTTGTAAACCACTTGTCGCTCTTTCCTGGTACAGGATTTTAAGCTCTGTATACTGTGATCCTTTATTTTACTGTGCCAGTTCCAAATAATAATCTGCCTTGGTTTAGAAACATTTTTTGTTATTTGGAAGAAGATAGAGTTCTTTAAATACGTGAATGAGTTAGGTCTAGATAGAAAACTTACTAACGCTTTTTTTTTTTTTTTTTTTTTTTTTTTTTTTTACACAAACACCCTTAAGTAAGCAGTTGGTATTATTTTCCCACCCAATTGTTTTATTTTGTCCAGATCATTTAAAAGTTGAGCATAGAGCTGTGTTGTTTTCTGGCATGTTGGCCTTAGTACTGTGCCTAATCTACTATTGGTTGTTTCTCTTCCCTCACAGCCACAGACTACAGTATGTAAATTATCTTATTCTTAACAAAGGTTCTTTTCAAATTAGTAATATTTTGATGCTTTGAATGTTCATTTTAAAAAAGAAACTAAACACAATGCATTTTGAGGTGAATTTTAAATAAATCATGTTGTTCAGTTTTGATGTGTAAACTCTGTCCTGTGAAACGGCAAACCGATGTTAACGTGTCTATGAAGATGCCTAGATACCAACCACACTTTTTCAAAGTTGTAGATTACCTCGTGGTACCTGTCAAAAAAATGTACAGCTAAAACAATTTTCAAAACGAATCTCTGATTTAAAACCCTGCACCAAGCAGCTAAATAACCTGAATTCCCAGTCTTCTGGGAGCCGGGAGAAGTGATGTGACCCCAGGGGACCTTGAAGGCCCAGTCCAAAGTAGCTCAAATCCGTAAAGATTCTGGAGCTGTGATCTTCCTATCCAGTAGTAAATTCTTCTTCACTGCCGCTACAGCTGATGCACCCACAGGCATGGCGAGTACTTGGTAACCAATGTAATAGTAGTTTTGTTTTAGGACACTGGCTTTAAGCGTTTTATCAGTGCAATGACAGCGGTGCATCGCCACTGCTGAGATGCCTGTAATTCGTTAACAGATGTGGTTAGATAATCACTTTGCCGTTTATCCTACATAATTGCTTTGGTGCTTGCCACCGGGGAGAAGAATCCATACTGTGGACTCCCGCGCTCATGCGTGCACCCCAGGAGGAAGACGGTCTGGGAATATTTCAAACTCTTGTTTCTTCATTCCCTCAATAGAAGGGAGAATTGGAGGGAGAAGGTTTGGAAGGGCTGCTCATCTTCTGCCTATCCCTAACCCATCTGTCCTTGAAGCATTTACCAACTACACAGCTGTGTATTATTTTTAAACTCTTTGGGTTTTTGTAGTTGAGCAGTGATACCTACATTTAGATAGCTATACTATTTTTTTCAGATGTCGTGAGTTATCTCTGATAGTGAAGTACAAGTGCCTGAAGGAATCAGTTTCCTAGGCTGGCCTCTCCTGTTGAGCTAGTGATACAAGGTGGTTTTGCTCTAAGTTTGCCGATACCAGTCCTTGGTTTACAGATTACACTCTTCTTTCTTCATTTTAAATTTGGCAGCATTCACAGTGTTAATTGTTATTACGATTGAGAATCCATTCTTAACTTCTAGGCTTTTCCCCTTCCTTTTGTTAAGGAAAGCAGCAGTTTTCAGTCTGCACAGACAGTATAATGCTTTCTAAGTAATAGTCTAAAATTTCCTCTTTAATTAGATTTCTAAGCAGTCTTCTCCCCCTAATTCCAGTAATACATTTTCTCTACTGACATGTTGTCCAAAGTATGCTCAGAATCGGAGCCATGATACTAACTCTGGATAATACATCTCATTTTCACCTGTAAAGCTGGAGGGGAGCTTCATGCTGCAGGTCTGTCGGAGCTCTTGGATAGTCTAAGGATGTGAATATCAAATTGAAAATGAGAATCCTAAAATTGTAGGTGGTAGAAAGCAAGCTAGACTGGTGCTAGCCTTGTGTAACTCCCAGTTTTTAGCTTTGTGAGGACACTCTAGTTAGAGGCATGGGTGCTGGTGGAAACTCCGGTAGATGTCGGTGCAGAAGTAGTTCGTGAGTGTCGTTTGTTCTTTTTCAAACAGGTAAGTTCGTTCTTGTTTTACTAAAACAGATGTTACCAGCTGTGGATATAGTTTTCATTGCGGTAGGTGTCATAAACAAAGAGTCATTTTAAACTGCAAATATATGTGTGTGCGAGGTCTTTTACAAATACACAAAATCTTGCTGACAAAAATCAAAAGAAAAACTTAGTGCCTTGTGCACTAAGACTGACTCTAAATACGGTTTGGTATCACTTCATGCTATAATCTGAACACCCTGTTATCTGGTAAGTACGAATGGCCAGACTTTTACATGCTGTGACATAATCGTTACCGCCTCATGAAGTGCAGGTGCAAACGCATCTATTCTGTTCTGCTAAAAAATCTGTAAAGCGACACTGAAGAAGTTGAAAAGATAAAAATGTGATCATTGGGCCTTTTTGCTTTACTGAGATCTGTATTTATGTAAAAAAAAAAAAAAAAAATTAACAATCCATTCACGTATGGCAGTTGTAACATAGTGCCACACACAGGGCGTACAGACTAATTACAGTCTTCGTTGTTTTAATTAAGTAATTTAGAATTCATTGCTCGATGTAGCTAAATGGGGAGCGATGGGCATCTCTATGGCTTTCACATTGCACTACGAGCTAAGCAAGATTTTTATCGCACCGAAATTTAAGCTTAGCTACTACTGACTGCAGCAGGCAATTTATATAAATAAATCTATATCTATATATGTATATATAGTAGTCTTGCAAAACTACTTTGGAAACTTAGCAGCCCTGGAGAAACCTTCCATTCCCTCCTTTACTATAGAGGTTTGTGTCATGAGAAGCCAAAGGATATTTATTTGCTCAAGAAAAAGGTATTGCCTTATAATATCAGTGTGCAATTTTAGAAATTTTTAGAAATGTTAGAAAAATTTTAGAAATAATTATCACTTAATCTATTTGAATATTTTATACCTGTAGCTCTTAAGAGCAAACTGAATTTTGGAGATCATCCTTTGTCTTTCTTGCATCTGCTCTTGGTCTCTGGGTAACGCACCAAACACCGCTTCTTAAGGTTCATTCCTTGTTGTCCGTCTTACTTCATGGGATACTAACGTGGTCCATGACCACAAAAAAAAAAAAAAAGTTGATTGGGTGTGAATTGACCAAATATCAAGTTGTGAGGTTTTTGTTTGGCTTTTTGTTTTAACTGAACGAGCGTTTGGGGTGCAAGTCTCCACCTGATGAGGTGCAGCGTGGAACGGAAAGCAAAGGTGCTTGAGATGGTTATGAAGAATGTCTTTGACATTTTAAGTTTCCCCAGTATGTGTTTATGGTTCAGCATCCCTGATGTTAATTTTCAGTAACAAAAGTGGGGGAATAGCAGATATTGGATGCATGACTGGTTTGCCACCTCCTCGTTAGATAAACTGAGCTAGACTGTTCAGAGGCCAGTGGTTTTCTTTTCAGGTGGCCTTTAACAGAAAATTCCCATGTTTTATATGTTTGCTTCAACTTTTTCATAAGAAACAAGTTAGCTGAAGTGTACGGTTGTGTAAGCTGCAGTGTACGCACATAACTTAAGAAACACTAAACGTTTTGGTCAAAACAACTTGCAAAATAAGTATCTCGCTGCGATGCCAAATTTAGTAAGCCAGTAGAATCACTTTGCAGTTTCTAAACCACAAGGCGTGGGCCAATACCTTTTACTTCTGTTTAAGAACAAAAAGTCAATGTTAGAAAAACTTACTAATTTTGAGATTTTTTAGTTTACTCTGGTAAAACGGAATCGAAGACAGTTCAGAACATAACATACAAAGTTGTTAAAATGGAGACTCTCAAAATTTTCTTGCAGTTCTCAAAGCAGCATTTGTAGCAATCATCGTGATTCACTCTTGAAAATTCTTGCAGGATCCACCGTTGTTGCCAAGCCTTTTCCTGGCGAGTCATATCTGCAACGAAACAGTAAGAAAATGCGCGTCACATCAATTTTGAAAGAGGCCAATCCTGCTATTCTAGTAAGATTTTATTAAATGCTGCTTGAGGGGTTTTTTTGGCTGGGGCTGGGTGCTAGTGTGTGTATGCGGGTCTTGCACAGGGAACGCAGACAACTTGATTGCACTTCGGGAGAGGGTGTGGAAATCCACTCTTCTGAAGAGATTTAAAAGGTGCAGTACAAAGCAGAGCCGGGTTTAGTATTACTTTCAGAATCGACTGAGCACTTCTAAGTAGGAAATAAAAATGCTTTTGATTTGGAAAAATACAAGGCTCACAGTAGGGCATCTCAATATTTTATTCAAGTTTAGCTGTAGGCATTGCAGGAGAGTCAAGCTGATTCTTGAACCAGCTAAAACGAAGTGGTGACTAGCTGTGTAATCTAACGGTGCCACTAGGTGCCCAAGAAACAACACTTCAAGCTACAGGTAAAGTATAGGTTTCTATTCTAAAACCCTGTTTACAGAAAATATGTTGGTCTCTGGAAAGCTGATCGTTGGGTACTGAATGCGAGCAAATACAGCTGGGCAGCTGAAAGCTACCTTTACTACATGTTTTTAATCAGATGGCCAGAATAGGAGGAAAGTGTAATTATGCCTACATACATACAGTTTGGATAAAATTGCAGATGTAGTTTAAACAGAAAAGTTGAAGTATTAAGTCTTGCTTAAGAAAAACGCTTTTTCAGATTTATCCCTATCTTTCAGTGAAGTCCAGGTTTATATCCAACTTCTTAAAAACCTTTTTGCTCTACGAGTGACAGCGCCAGGGGGAAGCCAGGTGGCTGATCAGCAGTGCCAGTCGACGGAGGAAGTGACTTTTCCAAGGCAGCCTCTTCGCTTGCGTTGGCTCGCTCTGGTTGCCGTGCCGTATGCTGAGAAGCGAACTTCATGGGTGCAAGGAAACGGGGGCAGGGGAGAACCTGACCACTGGCAGGGAGGAGAATCTGGGGGTTTGAAAAGGGAAGGATCTGTGCGTGTAATGAAGTGTGCGTGTCTGTATTTTATACGTAAAAAGGTATTTTACATAGTAAAAAAGCCACGTATTTTTGCATTTTGGTTGAGCCTTTTCAGTCACAGCAGCATGCAAATAAAACCTAAAAGCGTGTTATTTTTTCTGGGTTTCTTCTGTGAGAGTGCTGCTTGTTACAGAATCTCCACCCTTCGAGAATTTCTATAACAAGTATCAGCAGTTGACACTATATGGGGTTAGTTTTTTGCATGGGTAAACTTTATTGATCAAAGGGCTTGTTTTAAAGTGGACACAAGCGGAGTCTGACATGCTTGGTTGCCATTGCCAAATTTTCACTGGTTTGTGCAAAATTTGAAAGATTTTTGGTCTTTACATGTCACTATTTTTGTAGTCTGCTTTTTGAAGATAGACCTAAAACACAGTAGGCTTACAAACGTTCATTACAGTTTGTTTAAGCACTGCAGGTGAACTCACTGCTGTTTATTTTGTATGAAACATTAATTTTGCTAGGATGGTTACACTGTAATTTGAACAACTTCTATGCCATCCTCACAGTACTCAAAATTTAAAGAGCACACGGATAGAAATTTATACGCGTACACGTGGTAAGCTCTAAAACATTGTTTCCATTGCATTAAGGATTCTACTGAAATTACTGTACAGTATCTTTTGCAGGTGTTGATTTTTTTGTGGGGGGTGGTTTTTTTTTTTTCTTCAATGAAAATCAATGCATTATCAGTTATGACAAAACTGTACCTTTGCTGATGGGCAGAGATTGATTGATTGCTTGCTTGCTTGGAAGAAAAATGCTGGTGACAGAAAAGTGATCACTTTGAAGTAGGCCTCATTATATTTAGCTTTGGATGGGATAGTCCAGCTCAACGTCAGCGTTGTGAGGGGCTAGAAGAACTGGCAGCATCTAATCGCACTGTCTAGTATTTTAGTTTTGCATTTTAAACTAAACCCTAAAAAACAACAAACCCCCTAAAATCTGAATGCAAACCAGGCTCTCTCCCCTCTCCTACCTTCTTGAATCCAAATGACTGCCATGTGTCCGATGGTGTGACCACAAACAACTCTATTTCATGCCTTGCCTTTCCCAAACTTTGGGAAGATTTACAGTGTTGATACATGTGCAGCAATGCCTATTAGCACAATTGCTGCACAGCTAATAGTATCATTCAGAGTTGCTCTTACTTGTGGTGTTTCAATTTCTTGTTTAACAAGAAGTCATCTAAAGAACATTAATTAAAGTTATGATTACGCAACTGAGCAACAAAATTGAAAGACATGTCGCCTGAGAGATCTGACAAAAATCTGTAATTAAACTGTTCTTTATTAACTTCATAAGCGTGTTAATAGTTAGTTGTCTCTACAATTTAGTACTGGCTGAGGGAGGATTTTTTGCCTTATTGTGTATTTGACCATATGTTGGTGTTTAGTAACCCCTGTCATGAGCTGCTTTATGCTGGTGGTTGCTTTTAATTTAAGGTTTCCATATTCGGGCCCTGTATGGACTGTTACGATTTTGTGTGTTCATGAGCATCTTCACGTGAACTTGGAAAGTCCTCTTCCCTGTTTTGGTTGGGGTTTTTTGTTTCGGTTTTGGGTTGTTTGGTTGGGGTGGGTTTGGGGTTTTTTTGCATAGTCTGCTGCTCTGCTTTCAGGACTCTTTAAGAACTTTAGAACCTTTAGTCTTACTTTCCACTTTTGACAAGAGACTTTTTTTTTTTTTTTTTTTTTTTTAAATGATTATGCCTGCCTGTCTCAAAATGGAGTGGTGTGGACCACTTAGAGAATCGCCCTCAAGAGTATTAGCAAAAATGATTTAACAGGAATTTATCAAAGCGTGACATCACAGAATTTGATGGCAAGGTTTTCTCTTTTACTTAATACATGGATGAAATGCACAAAGGAAAATTAAGTTAGAATCAAACTAAAATTATGTGCACAGAGACCAAAGATGCAATAGGGTAAAAGAGAAACATACAAAGGAAAATCAAGTTAGAATTGACTTCTCATGATTTGTACAGAGACCAGCAATGTAAGAAGGTAGGGGAGACCCTCCTGTTGAGTCACGAGGTTCGGAGAACACCCCCTTGCTTTCTAAAGCCCTGTCGGAGTCTAGGTGCGACCGGATGAACTCCTAGTCCCAGACTTGGGTCAATGGTTTATATCTGAAGCGATGATGAGTATAATGGCAGCCTGAGATTCATTCACAGTTGAATAAAGTTCACGACAGTAACTTATGTACAGATTTGAAAAGCAGTATTTGTAATATACGTGCTATAGAATATTCAGGTTAGTACACACACACACATGCACAAAGACGTGAAGAGATAATAGAAAAGCAAGTAAACGAGGTATATCTGTTAAAAAATTCCCCTCGAGTTCAGTGAAAATATTCATGTCAAAAGTTTCGGCATCTTTCTCAACGGGCGAAGGGTTGAGCCTCAAGGAGCGAAGAGTATCAGCCCAAGTCTTGTCGGCTTTCGGCGACAGACCTCCGATCTTCGCAAACTGAAGAGCTGGCGAGCTCTGAGAGACGTCCCGCTCGGAGGGAGCTGCTGGTCGCAGCCTGCTGCGGCCCAGGAGAGCTCAAAGGGTCTCACTTAATGCCGCTGTTTATAGGTTCGGGCTGAGTGGCTTTAGTCATCAGCAAATTACTGGGATTCCAGTAGCACTGGTACCGTTTCATAGGATCTATGGTTCAGATAAGGAAGGCTCCAAGGTTGTCAGGGAATGGCTTAAGAGTCAGATACGGGATGTTCCAAGGCTGTCGGGAGAGGACTGAGATATGTCCTAAGGTCGTCAGGAAATGACTTCATTATTCCTGCTCCCGTCCCCAGCCTCCGCTGGGCAACAGGAGTCCTTGGTGTGGTCAGTGCAGCTCCCTGTCTTAGCCACGCAAGAGTTCCTGGCACGGTCGAGGGGTGCTTAACTGCCCAACTCATTACAGGTACGTTAAGGCCTAGCGAGACTTCCTGAGTTCATAGATCAGCCCAGAGAGGGCGAAGAAATGCAGCACCGCGGTGCCCTCTGTACATGTTAAAAGTCTAACAGTTTGCTTTATTTTTGCCTCTAGTTGAGCCTTTTCCTCTACGCAGGGCGGAGATTTTGGTAACTCTGCTGTTTCACAGCATGGTTCTCTTCACTTGGAAATAGCTTGTCCGAAATTCCGATGTAGGAGTTGGCTCCTAGTGATACTGCTCCCTTGCAGTGATACAGGGTCCAGGGCAACTCGAAGTGAGTCATACTGAATAATGAAATAATGGATGGATTAGAGCCAGAGTTAGGAATTTTGTTGAGAAGTGAATCATCTATTCAAAAGCATTTGGGTCTATAAAACTGTATTTCATTACTATCCTGTTAGGGTTAACCGGAAATACTCATATGATATTGCGGGTTGTATACAACTGCAAGACTAATTTTTTTTCTTTTTTTTTTTCCTACCTCTGATGTAGAGAGAGGGGGAAAAAAAAAAAAAAAAGTCCTGTTTCTATTGTGGAATTCAGGTTTTGGCTAGGTTTACTTTTTGATAATGTTTCACCTTTTGTGAATGAAATACTTCGGGCTGGTATTTTCTTGCAGATTAACTTTGAAATTTAAGCAAAAAATTAATGAAAATTAAGCAAAAACATTAACTTGACATTTAAGCAAAAATTATTCTCTCTCTACGGTAAAGGCAGAGTTTCTCAGAAGTAAAGGAAATGGAGAAGCTAAAGCAGTAGCCAGGAAGAGAAGAGAAACAATTTTGAAGTGGCGATGAATGATACCGTATTAATCTTTTCTGATACCAGGCATACAAGCATCTCACTGCCACCCACTGACGTGGTGCTGGTTTATTTTGCTGGATGGCCAAGGATCAATGAGATTTGGATGGAGGTGGTGCTTTTCTTCCTTCTCCCCTTACTAACTTTTCACACCTTCTCCACGAAACCAGATCTTACCTGGTGATTTTAGTGTATAAAAGGTGGCGTCGAAGGTGCTGAAACATCCTTGCCTCTCTTCCCAAATACCCGACTCCTTCCCAAGGACCTTCTACCCCACTTTTCTCCACCAGTGATCCTCCACACGAGGTTTCGTTTGAGTGCTTTGCAGGGGAGATGAAAGAGCGCAAAACGGGGAGGAGGGAGCGTAGCTGGCTTCCCACCCTTACCGGCTACACTCCACCCCATGCAGACAGCGCTGCATCATCTGAAGCAGCTCTAGGAGAGGAGAGGGGGCAGAAGCTGGGGCAGAGCAGATTAAAACCGGATATGAGACTATGCTGGAAGAGTATAGGTGGCTAAGTTAATACAATTTGGTATAATTTGCTGCTGCCTATACTTAAAAGTTAAAGCTGTCTCCCTGAATGCAGAGAAAAGCTTTCAGCAAAGCTCAGGGACTGGGTTTTCATCTGCGCTAAGAAATGACAACAAGCAGCGGGAAAACCTGTCAGTAAATGTGTTACTAGTTGAAAAACCCTATGCTAGAAAAATTGAGATTTTTCTGGGAAGTTATTCTTCTGAGTAGTTTTGGCAGAAATGAAGCGGCACAATCTTTTGGCAATGTCAAAGCTAATCATTTTAACTTCAAAAAATTCTAAAGGATGCCTGTAATAAACAATGGAATGAAGAGTTGTAATAATCATCGTGGAGATGGTTTCCATTTAGCTTCTGCCTTCATGGTTACAATAGCTTCTCAGGACGCGGGGGATGCAGCTTCACAAACCTGTGGAGTACGCTCACTGGCTGCACCTACATGAACACTACTTGTGAATGCGGACATACCTGCAAATGTAACAAACCCGCAGCGGATCTGCAGAGCAGTTCAGCTGGAGTACCTGGTTGTCTACACTGTGTACCATTTCAGGGGACATTTGCTTCAGACTAGCTCAGGTCTGGCCCTTTGGGCTCGGCTTCGGTTAGCAGTTGGGAGTGCAATAGCGATGCTCTTAAATTTACCTTCCTGTTCAGTTTCATCCATTTTGTGCACTCCCGGGTTCTTCGGGGATGCGCGGTCTGGTACGTGGTACCTGGCAGGGTAAGTGTGTGTGGGGGTGATCGGTGAGGAGCCCTCCCCACCTGAGCAAAGGCAGCGCAAGTGTAAATGTGCTCAGTCACGTCCTAAAGCAGGGGTCTGCAGCCCGTGATGGCTTCAAGCCAGCAGCAGACACCGTGGTTTATTCGGTTGGTCTACACAACCGTACTTCGTCTACCTACAAACTCTATCTGGCTCCTTCAGCCAGGTAAAGTGAGGGAAGGTGAGTGACGTGAGCGGGTAGCTCCTGCGCCCTTTTGGAGGTACGTTGAACTCCTCCTCCTCCTCCTCGTCAAAATCCACTCTCTCCTTCCGGACGTTCTGTTAGGTTGACCTGAAAAAGCACTTGTTTTTCGGGAGACGTGCTATTTCATAGCAGCGGTGTCCCCCTTGGATTTTACTTTGAAGAGCACACCATGAGGACGCCAATTACGCTTCAGCGTACGCCTTCGTGCCCTCGTGGGGATAGCAGCGTTGTGGTGTTAGTTAACTTTCGCCCCGCTCTTCCTTTTAACGATTAAAAGCTGCGATGGCGAACCTCCGCGCTAGCCTGACCGCTTTTCAACGAAGCTGCCTTGTTAGTAATGGCACTTTAAAACACACCGTGGTCACCTGCTTTAATTACAACACAGGTGCCGGGAGCGGCGGAGGCTGCCGTGGGCTTCACGCAGGGCCGGCGGCCTGGCTCGGCAGCACCGCCCCGTCGCCGCCGTCCTTCCCTCCCGCGGAAGAGAAACCCTTCTCCAAGGTTTCGGCGTTCGTTTCTCGCGGCAGCCTCCCTCAGCCGGGACGAGGTTCAGCCGCCCGTTCCCTGCCCTCTCGTCTGAGGGACCGGCCTCGCGCCACCCGCCCCTGGCCGGCCCTCAACGCTCCGCCGGGCGCGCGACCCAACCC
>VYZV01005041.1:78266-89103 GCA_013401275.1 Pandion haliaetus | reverse complement strand
TTCTGCTATTTTCTGTTCATGGGAAAGAAGTGATGCTGGAGTGGCAACTTGGAAGATACAAACACCCTTGGTACTGATGTATGGGGAGGCATGGAGGGATGGCAGAACTGAAGCTCCTCTTTCATAGCAGGGAGCTTGTGAGGGTGGAAAAAGGGAGGCAAGCAGTGCCTGGCAGTTTGGAGTTAATTTGAAGAATGCTTGGTTTTGGTTTTTTTTTTCTTTTTTCTATCAACGCAGCCTCCTCCCAGTTTTCTTGCACAATTTCAAATTACAAATATTTCACCTTTGGCTTCTACAACCACTTCTGCAGTTTCTGGAGGCAGATGTGCTGCATTCCGTTGCTGGTTTTTTTGCTTTAGCAGGTAGCATGGCACATGGTCCTTCATGCTGAGTAGTTCCTCACTATTCAAAACATGGGGAATATGGGTAAGGTTCAGCTCTCTTTATGTGAACAGCAAAGCATACACCCTTCTGAGAAACATCCTTATGCTTTAAATGCCTTTGCTCTTACAACCTGCTGGAATACAGGTAGGTATTGGTATCTTTTAATAGATGGAGCAAATCAGCTTAGTGAGCTGGCTTTATGGCCTTTTTTTAAGAGGGGAAATTGAGTTGGTGTTACCATGACCAGGTTTTCATGCGAAGCTTCCATTTGCAAAGCTGTTTCTCACTGTATTTTATCAGCTGGAGCCAGATCTTATTAAAACTCAAACAGTAGCCAGCTCTGACTACTAGCTTAATACTTTAAAAACAGCTTCTCCATGAAGTAGAAGCAGCAGGTTATTTAAAACAGGTCAGATTGGCCTGGTGTTTTCCAGTGAGATTATGTAAAGACATTCTTATTAAAACTCTGAAATACNTTTGTGTAACTCCCTGTATAGTTTTATAAAGAGGAATTGCAAAAAGCTTTGCTGGGCAGAACCCAAAGTGGCCAAAACCTAATAGGGAATGCATTGCAAAAAGCAGCTGAACACCAAGGTGTTTTTTAAAAAAAAGTTCAAAGACATTTTTGCCTGAAATTTCAGGCTATTAGTTCACAGCTGTCTTCATTGGATGGTGATAATGTGAGGGTGTTAAAAGGCAGTACTTTGCTGGAAACTACACCACGAAATGCCCCTCCATTTTGACAAAGGAATCACTGCAAGATGGTATTTGAGAGATTAGCTCCTTTGGGGAGTTAAGCAGCCACTGCATTTTCATCCTGGAAGCCTCAAGTAGCTGTAACAGCTTGTTCATGTNTCTCAATTTGAGAAGAGTCTTGGGACTGCCTGGATTTCAATTATCTCCCTGATGCTGGAGGCAGGGTTTTAACTTGATGTTAATTATGTTACTCAAGGGAAATCCAGACAGCAAGGAATGGTTAGGGTTGTGCAGACAGCATAGCTCACGCCAAATGTCTGAACCCAAAGCAAATCTACCTTTAAGGAGTTAAAAGTGCTGTGCTACTTGCCTGCTATTTTAGAGAGGACTTTTTTTTTTTTTAAGATTGTATTTCTGGGATGCCACGAATGCAGGGTGTTACTGGGCTTGTATTCAAATCATGTATTCCACATTTTTCAAATTTTTTTTGTGAATCTTATGAAATATTTGATTAAAAAGAATTCCAGCATTCTTGAGTACAGGAGAACCTGAAAACATGAACTGAATGTGCTGTAAACACTAGAAAACCCAGAGATAGCTCAGTTTCTTAAATTATTGTACCTTTTTACCACTGATGTTTGTGCTGTAGTCATGGTAGGCAGATAAGCCTTTGCTGTAAAAATGATGGAATTAAGCAAGGTTGAGCCTTCAGCTCAGTGTTCTCTCTTTTGGCCTGTTCAGGTGCAGCACTCAGGAGCTGCAATGTAACGAAGCTCTTGGGAAACATCTTAGGCATTGCTGTCCAGAATCATGTTGGCTTNAATTTTTTTTTTTTTTTTTTTTTGTTCCCCTTTGCTTTCTGAGGTCCTATTGCAAAGTATACTCTAAACAGATTTTTAGTGTTTACTTCCAAATGGAATGTTAACACCACAGTGTTTCTGCTGACTCTTTTGTAATGGTATTCTTAATGTAGATGTCCACTACAAGTCATTTAGGCTCAAGTTTAAAATGAAAATGTTTTCCTGTGAGAAATCCCATACTCCTTCTACTGCAAGAGGGCTGCCGTATAAAACAAAAAGGAAAATGAATGCTAAGTAGCCAGCCCATCCCCCGTTTTTGGTTATCGAAGCTAGTAGCTGCAGAATGTAATTATTTAAATTAGCTGCATTTTTAATTCACTGTTTCTTCAATGGTATTACTTAAAGTTTAAGGTGCTGGGTTATTTTTTCTTGTTCTAAGGACAGTCTACTATGTAATACACCTCCTGCATTATGGAAAAAACTAGACTTTGTTATAACTACAAGTAGATGTTTATGAACATTTAGGGCTATTTGCTGTAAAACTCCAAAAGGATCCTTAAATATTTAGGACAGCCTGTTTCCTGAGATGGTAAAATCCTTAGGTGCCTTCTGTAGGAAAAGGGGCAATATTTACATACAGAGAGGAGGCAGATGCTCATCTGCTGGAACCTCAGCACTGCAGAATAGTTACCATTAACAATCTGTTGTGAACTTTGGTGTTCAAACCGCAACAATAAAAGTACCACTCAGCACTGAAACTCAAGCAAGTCTTTCTACAAATCTATCTCCTTGCTTAGTTGCTGTTAATTGGTTTGGTAATTGGTGTGACAGCTTCTTATGGGAGCAAGCAAGTCACTGCATTCTGGAAACAGCTTGGTGTGTTCTTGCCATTTTAACTGGCTGGGTTTAACATTACCAGTTCACAAAGCAACAGTGGGGAAAATAGATTTTGGTGTGACTCTCTGAGGATGGAAACAGGCAACAGGGTGAATTTTATCAATCCAAGCAAATGACAGTTATTGCAATCTGCACAGGCAGGTTCATGTTTTTAAAAAAAATAATTCTTCAGATTCACAGAAATAAAGACTTTTTTGTGAGAGCAGTGATGGAAAACTGCAGCACCCTTGGAGGAAGGAAACAGATGGCAGGAAGAGCTTCCAGATACTTGACAGGCTGCAACAGACTTAAATGCAGGCAATGATAAATGGCCATGAGATTGGGTTTTGCTGTAGCTATTGTCATTTAGTCTTGATAAAATGCCTGATATGCTGTATGTTAGCAGTACCAAAGTTTTATGTCCTCTCTGTTTTGGTGGTCCTTATGTAGCTGCTGTGACCACTAGGGTGCTGTGAATGGCAATGAAGATCCAGGCACTTACATGAAAAATGAAGTTTCTACATCTGACTAATAGCAGGACTTAATGTTGAGTAACAGCAAGTGAAAAGTGAAACTGAATTTAATTCCTGCATCTAGGTTATTCAAGGCTGTGTGGCAAAAATGACCATGTGAGGCTGATAATTAAAAAAAATACTCAGTTTTTGCATACATATGAATGAATCATCCGTCTACTTTCATCAAGTGCAAAGGTATAGATGCTGGGATTTCCGATTGTGGGAGTTTTATCAGGGGCAGAAGTGGGTAGCAGTTTTTATACTTGACTCAGATTGCTGGGAATACTAGAGAGCAGCCTGCTGCATGGTCAGTGCCCCTCCTGTAAACGCACTGCTGAATTTCATGTTATTGACTGTAATAAATAATAGGCTAATGTATACTGAGGAAATCTTACCGCTTCTGATAGGAGCTACCAAGCTGGACTTCTGTGAGGCTGTTTGAACCTGAACAGTTAAACAAAGGACCTTCTCCTTTTAGATATGGGTGGGAGACAGCTAATTTTTCTTTCCCTGGATCAGCCTGTAGTTGTGCAAGATGGCCATGCTGCAATGTAAGGCTAAAACCTTCAAGCCTTGGCATGAGGGTACAACTCACCAGAGTTATTTAGGCATGTGATTTCCCGTTGCTTAAAGCTTCTAATACTTAACAAAGGTTTCCTCTTCGGAGTTTGCAAAGTCTTTTTATAGGGCAGTTTAGCCTTTTTACCCTGGGTGCTGTTTTTTCCTCCACTAAATGGTCTTGTGGCCTGTTAGACTTTCTGTATGAGTTTGTCTTTCAACTGTGAGGTAGAGTGTAGTGTTATTCAAAATCAGCTTGAGAAGGAGCTGCTTTATTTCCAGGCGAGGCGGAGCGTGGGCAGGGAGCTGTGCAAACTGTGTACGTGACCAAGGACAGCTAAGTAAGCGGGTACTTAGCGTGAGCAAGCAGTTGAAGGAATGCAGACTGGGACGAATGACTTTGGGGTAATCTGTAGAACAGGAAGAGCAATTAAGTTGAAAAGTATCTGCTTGGGCTCAGGAGCTGGTGTGTTCTTATGGTCTTGGTTTTTGCTGCTATCTGGATAGCTTCTGAATAATGGTGCAGTGCTGCCTGAAGTGATTAGTTTCACATCCACTACTTAACTGTTCAACCAGAACTCTCAGCTTGTAGCATTCGGGCTGAGGCAAAGCAAGGGTATGTCTAGATGGGACTCTCTTTATCAAGTTCTGGAAGTTAATTCTAGAAAATAGGGCCAGAAGGGACTTAAAAAAGCCAGAGTCTGTTGTGTACTGACTTAAAATGAAAGAATATGGATGAGATGCTGTTAGTCCCATGCAGAGTGCCCAGACACTACTCAGCACAGGCAATGGCATAGAACAACCCATAGGCAATGTCTTTGAGAACCTGGTCCTGGACCATTTAGGGCTGTAAGCCCTACATATAGTTAAGTGTGAATATGATGGCCTTCTCTGAGCAGAGAAAAAAGCCCTAAGAAATTGCTCCTCTTTTGCAAAGTCTCAATTAAAGGAGAAAGTTAAATGGCTGTGTCCTCACTTGACTTGCTGATGTAATATTAGACTGGACTGTAGGAAGAATCCGATGGAGCAACCTTGATGATACCAATGATCTGCCACAGAGATAAGTTGGTATTTAACATCTGATTGAAAAGGTCATGTGATAAGATTTGGTTATTTGTAATCTGCCTTATTGCTTGCTGCTTGTTTGCAGTGGCCAAATTTAATGTTAGTCTGAAATGATTGTGTCCTGCAGTAAAATAACTAAAATGAAATTTGGCGCTATATTCAGCGTGCTCTTATTAGGATTATTTTCAGACAATGGGTTACTTCAGCCAGGGCGCACTGTTTAAATGCATAGCTTTTGCATTTTGGTTTGAAAATGTAATGACAGTGCTTCAAGATTGAGTTGCTTTCGTTATGCATGTTCTAATTTGAATGGCTCATGTTAGGTAACTCAAAGGGCTCTGTGCAGGAGAGGGCTCCGTTCTGTCTGTGCAGTATCTGCATAGGCAAATGGAGCTGCTTTTTAAGTGCATGCAGCAGTTCACATGGAGCTGAGGACTACAGGATGCCTTTTGTTTGGAGGAAATGCTAGCAAGGATGCCTGGATTGCTTTTTTTATTAATTTCTTGGTAGTTGGATTGCTTTTTCATTAATTTCTTGATAGTTTAAGTTTTGCTTTAGCATCCATCCAAACAATGGGGGAAAAGTAACTGGCTAGTGTGAAATAGGGTCTAAGTGTAGTGCATATTATCTTTTACTCAGTCTTTTGCTAGCCTGGAAGAGCAAAAAGAAGTAGGGGTGTCATTAAATTTTCCTTCATGGGCAATAAAGATCGTAAATAACATATTTAGTCACACCAGGATTACAGTTAATCCTATAGGTCACATCAAAGCAAGTCTCTATCATTGAAGTTGCACACCCGGGTTTTTCCCTCCAAGGCTTGTCCACTTGTAGAGTCTGTAATCTGCTGGTGCAGTATTTAGTAGGAAGAGCTACCCCTGGCAACTGCCAGTCTGCCCTGTGTGAAAGAACTAAAATACCACCAGAAAAGATGTGGTGAGTGTCTACCTGGTGAGTCACTGGGCAGAGGGAGCGCAATGCTCTGTATCATCCTCCCCAGTCTTGCTGAGTGCTTCACTACCTACCTGGGGGTACAGACGCTTCGTTTTTCATAAGTGAAACTGCTCCTTTGTGATCCAGGCACAAAACTATTGTCACTTATGCCAAAATGGAATTCCTGCCTGGTTTTGTTTTGTCTCCTTCGGTGTTTGTATTGGCTTGGCATTTTCATATTTTGTATTCAGTGTTAGTATTTGTTTCTGGGAAGAAAGTTTTGCTTAAACTCATTTCTGCAATTTGTTTGTTTAAACTTGGCAACTGTAAAGTACTGCAGTCTGCTCCATACGCTAGTATCAGTGCTGCTATAAGTGTGACTGACTTTCAAAGTAAAAAGCAGAAATCAGGCAGGAAATTGTTTTTATGAAATATTTGGGAGTATGTTCAGTTATAGTAATATTTGGGAATATTTTGAGCTATTTTGTGGCCAGTTTTTAATAAATGAAGGCTTACTTTGGCTTGCATTGAGTCAAAATTGTAAAGTGCTGAACCCAGTGAAAGGCAGGAACTGAAAATTACTGATTGAGCACAGCAAAAGCTGCGAGGACAGACAGATGTGTGTTGTAGGTGACAGGATGAACGGTTAGTTCATTGGAGAAAAATCATGATGGTGTATGTTGAGAGCTTACCAGATGAGCAATGACATCTAGATGGGTTGGCCAACCTGAGACTGGAGCTGACCCTTCAATAGCAGAGCGTACTCTGTGAAGGTCGAAATAGCATAAGCTTGATGGAGGCACTGAAGAAGTCCAAAACCAGAATGAAAACAATTATTTTAACTGCATTGGTAAAGCTAGACCAGGGGAAGGAAAGCTAAGTCTCAACAAAGCTACAGGACACATGTATCAAAAAAGTAGATACTAGCATTACCAAAACCCAAACTTAATTAAGAGTTTCAATGTTAGGACAAATGGGAAAAGCAAATCTTTGCTGCTTTTGAGAAGGAATCCACTAGCACAGCCTGGACATAATGATCTGGAGAAAGGGTTAAGCAGAAAGCAGCCCCCCATAGCTGGGTCTGTCAGTTGGGTGGCCATGTCTCCAGTGATCAGGAAGTAGAGCTAGAGCATGCTTTGAGTCTGCCTTTTTTTGGCAGTGTTTCACTTAAAGTAATGCCTGAACTTCATCAAAAAATGGAAGCAATCCAAGATGTTTAAGACTGGGAACAAGACTGAAAAGGAGAGCTAATCTGAGTCATCCATGTCAAGTTGTTTGTTTATGTTTATGTTTGAGAATACTGAAAGCACAGATTTTNTTTTTTACAAGGGTTCAGGGTGCTGCACTCCTGCTGATGATAATAAAATTATTTCAGTGGGAGTTTGGTCTCCCAGGAGGAAGCCAAGCAGAGTGCAGAGAGCAAAAAGTCTGGGGATAGAGCCCTGTATAGCCCCTGTAAAAAGCTGGAGTGGGAAAGATGAGGAGAAAAATGGGAAAAGACTAAACCACAAGAAAAAAAGGAGCAGACAATTAAGAGGAGGAACATGGCTGCTTGTGCTGAAGGCAGCTGGCAGGCCAGGGAAGAAGGGAATGGGTTGCTGAACGTTGTCCAGAGAAGGTAATTATTTCTGGCTTTGAGTTATGGCTCTGATTCATATAATATTTAAGGAATATATCTGTATTTTGCATGATAAGCAGCCTGAAAGCAAACGCTGGAAATTTGCCATCTGTGTAGAAGCTTCTTTGCTGTAGATGTATGCGATGAAAGTGAGTGGAACTAAAGCAAAGTCCATTAACAAATTCCTTTACTGATGAGAGAGAGTTGAATGCTCTGGACCAGATGAAATACCCAGTTTAAAAAAGTGCTTAACTGTTGAAACCCGTTTCAAAAAAATTAATTAGTAACATACGCAGGTTTCTCAATTTGAAAGCCGTCTTTAGTATTAAAGAAAGGTGTTGGAGGAAGGCAGTACAGGGTATATTTCACAAGTTAGGGTTAAGATGCAAGAAAAAGATCATACTTCATGTTGGATTGGCCAACTATTATAATAAATTGGGATACTCTAGACAGTTGGCCTTGCTGTGAGTAATTCATTGTGCAGTTTCCCATTTTTCTGGGTTTACTCCATGATCTCAGGAGCAATCACTGATACAGCTGATGTATCCATCTGTAGTCCTTGGTAGATGTATTAACTTTTGAATCTATTCAGAAAGCACGTGTATTTTTAGGAGGTTTTTGAAAATAGTCTGCGTCCTTCTTATCTGATCTTTTACCCAGTTCAGACTGAGAATTTCACATAGGAATTCCTGTAGTGAGATCTCCCTGATGTGAATGGAAAGCTTTTGTGCCCAAAACTTTTGGGTAGGCTGTTCAAATCTCAGTGGACTCGGAAGCCTGCATGGTGATGAATTTATTGCTTCCCTTGGTACGCTGGTTAATCTAGCCCAGCTTGCTTCCACAAAATAGAAGCGAGAAAGCATGAGTTTGTAAAACAAACTTAAATGTTCACTTACACTGTCGTTTGGGAAGAATACCCTTCTAACTAGCTATTTCAACAAATCCAGATGAGAAAGGGAGAATTTGGGTGGTTGTATTCAGACTGCGTTATACTGTGATGAAGATGCATACAGTCACGTACCATGGCATTTTCATTCAAGAGAACAAGGAGCAAAATGGGCTTCCTGCTGAACGGGGCTGCTGGCTCCTTTTGCAGGCAGCACGCAGAGGCAGGCACAGCATCTGAGTTAGGCCATTGTACCAGCGGGCCTGAAAACAGGCTCTGCTGTACAGGGAGCCAGGGTCTACCAGCCTCACAGTTGCAGGCAATCTGAAATACTGCTCTGGAGGTCTGCAGTGGTGTAGTTGCTGCTCTGATCATGACCCTTAATGTCCAGAGATAGTTTTGGCCCAGCTATTATAAATTAGGAACCACATTAGACTTTATTTCATCTGACACGTAGGCAATGATTTAATTCTGCTTTTCTGTATTAATAACTATATGCTTCAAACTAAAAACCTACATGCTTTGAATTGCATGGTGTGTACAACCTGGATAACAGGTTATAAGATTGCGCTGCCTTACACATCTTGAATATTACCACAGAAGGTGGTCCCTGGGGACTATTCAGGATTGTTGAATATGCAGTAAGTTTGCAGTTCGTTGAAAATGTCTGGCAGCAATGTCTCATATTTAAGTGTGTATGTGTTTGCAATGGCTTTTTGTGGCTGGCTCTTTAGGATATAGTTTTCTTCTGCTAACCTGAAATGCAATCTCTGTAACATAGAAACCCCAAAACAAAGATTTATTTTCTGTAGACTATGATTCTCATTTGGTTGGATTTTATATATTATACTGGTTTTGTTTCCATTTTGAAGGTTGGTGTTTGTGTAGATGTGTATCACCTCGTCTAGGGAAAAGTCCATAGCTATATATATGCATGCAGTTTCTTAGAACAGCAGGGATGAAGCTGTGGTGGTATTTGCAGGGCAGATTTTGACTGTGCTGAAAATCCCCCTAAATCATTTATCTTTGAAGATGCTGTATATGAAATGTGAAGGTATTGCAGGCTACCCAGGAAGAGCATAGCATAGAGGATATAAAGCCTTTCACTGGAGGCTGCTGGTTTTTAATCTCTTTGTGCATGGGAGATAACTCATTTGAAGACTCCACCCAAAGGGTAAGTGTCAACAGGAAGGTGGGGACATTCAAGGGGCCACCGAAGACAAGCTGCCACCCCCCATCTGAGGTTATTATTCCAGGTACGATGGAAGAAACTTTGGTGGGAGAGCACTTAGCTGTTGCTGCATGGCATCCGAAGAGACGGCTTTCCACTGCAAAGTTGCTTGTCTGGGTCCCATCTCATGTTTTTTAAATTCTGTGTTTAAAATCATCTTCATATGAAGAAATATCTCTTGTTGCTTAATAGCTTCAGGCTGGTTTTTGAACATGTGACTTTCTGTTTACAAACCTGATTTAAATGTGTTGCATCAGATTTAAGCAACAGTTAGCATGTTATTGGCGGGACGGCTTCTTTGCGCATCAAATGGTTGTAGAGAGTGGCAGATACTATAGCCAGCAACTGTGTAATAAGAACAAAGTCTTACCATGCTGGTGGAGCTTTATGGCATCTAGGGAGGTCTGGATCCAAACTGTGTGGCTTGGATCTGTCTCCAGTGGGGAAGGTTAGCTTGCTCCCAGTCTTTGCCCGCACTTCCAGTGCTGCTGCAGCAAAGCTGGGGGTTCTGCACAGAACTGGGGGTTGGTTTTTGTATGTGCTTGTTAACTTCATTGCACAGCCAGCTACCTGAAAGGAAGAGGTAATTAAAGAAAATAAATAGGATGGGTAGGGAGTGGGGGAAACCTTTGGTTTCTCTGTGGCACTAGAATTGACATTTTTCAGATTGTTTAGGCCTTGTCAGAAAATGTTTTGTTCAGCCTTTGTTTTCTATTGAATCCCATGTGCCTGGTTAGCTTCTTTTCAAATTAAAAAAAAAAAAAAAGCTCCATACATGGATGGAAAGCTTTTATCTGTTTATCTCCTCATTAAAAAGACTGTCTATGAAATGTGCTGACAGGGCTTTTACTCACTTGCTTTCTATTCTCATCACATTTTCCACTGAAAGCCTCCCCTCTGCTATTTCTGTTCCATAGTAAATGGGGCTTTCTGGTGGTAGAGGCTCCGGACACTGTTCCTGGCTCCTCACGGGCCGTGTCCATCACCACGGGTGGGAAACCTCAAATGTACAATTCAGACTGCAAGGAGGCCAGTTTGGGCATATGGGTTCAATCCCCTGAAAGGCAGTTTTCACAGGCTGGTTGTCCCAGTATCACACATGGTGGGAAGCACATCACAGGTCATCTTCCAGTTAGATATTTAAGCAAGAGGCCATGTTTTGAGAAGCCCATGCAGAGCAAGCTGCCTGAGCTGATGAGAGTGAGCCTCAATGGAAGCTGAGCTTCTCAGGAAACTTGGTCTCAGGACTTCTGGAGGCACTTTAACCAATTGCTTGGG
>VYZV01005041.1:27149-76740 GCA_013401275.1 Pandion haliaetus | reverse complement strand
CTTGCTGCGGAGCCCTTACCGGGTTGCTAATAAATGTGGATGTCCATGCCTGTGGATCTGTATATTGGTTTTGTAGTCAAGAGGATTGTGTTTTGGTTTTTTTAATAATAAAAAGTGATTAAAGAACAGGCTGTGCTAGGCTGATTGACTTACATTTTTTAGCTAATAGATTAGATTTTGTCAAAAGCACTGTCTCCCCTTCCCCAGTAGTAAAGCAGTATGATGCCGGATACATGCCTGCTTTATGGTACCCTTTTTTTAAGCTTCTGCCATCTCCCATAGGTGACTGTGGGATATTCTAATGAAGCTGGAGTTACTAAAAAAAAAAATCTAATACATTTCAGGGATGTTTGGGCTTCACGCTTCAATAGTGCTAATTAGATACGTGACCCATTTTCATTCTGCTTTAGCTCCTGGGGATGGTGGAGCCTCATTATAAATACAAGGGTAGAGAATGCCCATGTTCCTTACTTTAAATAGCTTCTTCAAAACATGCCCAAAGGGCTTTAGGGTGTTTTTTGTGTGGACACTGATCATGTTTTTCTGTAAGTGGGGAAGTGGGACAGGGGAAATTTCTCTCCCCAGAAATAAATAATTGAACATTTTTTCTTTAATTTGGAAAACCTAGTGGCAAATCAAGGTCCTCTTGAATTTTAAGTTTGCCTTGTTTTATTGACAAGGGAATAAACTTGAATGGTTTTTAAGCATAAAAATTCTTTTAATATTACAGTAGCTTCCCATTAACTGATATTTTTAGCTAATAGAGTCTGTGCAGCCCATCTCTTCATGAAATGTGCTGAGTGTCTGGCAGGATGCTGACAAAAGGTAGTGGCCATGAGAGGTACTTGTTGAGAAACAGCCTGCCAAAATGCACGCTGTGATGCAAAACTGAGGCTGGAAGGAGCAGACGGCCTGTTCTAAAAACTGCTCTCAGAAGGCTCTCAAGTTCTGTGCTTTTTTTGGCAGAACTCAGTTGTTTCTAGAAGACTTGTAGAAAGCAAACAAACACACCCCCCCATGACAGAAAATGCTGAACTCACTTTGGGGAGAACCCTGGGTGAGACCTGTGGATAGAGGTAAGTGTATTAAAAATAATATAAATGAATATAAGATAATGGAGCGTTGCCAGACAACTGTCAAAGAAGCTCCGGCTCCCGCATCTCTGGGCTTTGCTGAAATGACCTCTTACATTTCGAGCATCTTGCCTGCCCCTGTATGAAATGGTTGTTCTGAACTTTGTTGGTACACCTCATAGGCAGTAATTTAGCTTGAGTGCTGCTGTATTTAGTGTTACAGTGCTGATGTCCCTCCCTCTGGGCATCCTGTGCTATCTTAAAAAAATAATAAAGTAATTCAAGGAATAAGGGTCAAGATTAGCTGGAGTCAGCACTCAGCAGTGCAGTGGTCGCTTATGACTGAATAGGTAAATTTTTGTCATTTAGCTGTGTCGGTAGGGTTAATCTGAAAGCAGGCAGAGGGGGGAACTCTCCTGTCACTTCGCTTTTAATGACAACACTAAATGAAAAGGTAGGCTGGGTTTTATCTCTGAATTTACTGATCTGAGGACTTGTTCATAAACCTGTGCCTCAGAGGCTTGCTTTAAAATTAAGTCTACTAAACAAGCAGGCTGTGGCAGAGGAGTTTGAGGCAGGTTAGTATAACTTTAGGATGGTTTTCTAGGCATTTGGTGGGATGCTGTGACAGGTCCTTTGATGTAGAGGAATGCAGGGCTGTGCTCGTTGCAGCTCCTTCCTTTGCATGATAGTTTGACGGGTGTGCAGCAGATGATGAAGTTTAACCTTTTCTGTTTGCAGAGGGGGAGGGAAATAACCTTTTCAAAAGCTGTGTCTATAAGGATAAACATAACTTTTTATGTTGCAAACATGGGCAACATGACTAGATTTTGGGCAGCTGCTTTATTGCTTGTATCATGTTCCTATTTGGTGCTGTTGTCCATCTCCACCATGGGGAAGCTGCTCTCTAGAAAGGAGGACTCCATGTAGGAATGATTTAAGCTGGAATCCTACAGCTATTTAAGCCCATGTTCAGCTTAATTCACTGTAAATATGGAGGGCTACACAGGGTGAGTAAAGGTTAATACATTTATAAGCCTTTGAAGATCAGAAACAAACTTGATTTCTTTTTGAAAGTTGTGTTCAGCTGTTTGATGCCTCTGCTGCTAAGTATGCCTCAGAAGCTGTTGGTGGCACATCACATGGCTGTTTGCTTTGGTCGTGGGTTATTTTGCAGTTTTTTACCAAAAATCCATTTCCATGTTTTTCCTCATCTTCACCACTTGTTTTTCGTAATGCTGCTATTTTCATTTTTTTCTCCTGCATATCTTATTCTCAGAAATGTGAGCGATTTTGGCTCACTGCAGAGTTTGAAAAGAAGTTACTGAAAATAACTTTTGAAGATTTTTCCCCGCATAGAAACGTTGAATAGAAGTTAGCTACTGCCAGGGCAGTCCCTTCAGCGTCAGCTGATGGTGTCCTGAGAGTTAGTTAATGTTGCACTGTGCAAATGTACTGTGCTCTGCAGCTGTTCATAAACTATCCTTTCCTTGCAAAAAAAAAAAAAAAAAAAAAAGGTGGGGAAAACTGCCTTTTGAGTGATGATTTGGCTGAATTTGAGTGCATATACCCAAACACAGCTTATTCCCCAGGAAAGCATCTGAGTTAGTGGGGCTGCGGTGGAAGGCATCTTGCCTGATAGCTTGGAGAGGAATGCAGCTCTGTGTTGGGCCCTACATGCCGTGCTGTTTTTTTGCATTCCACCAGAGATAGTGCCTGGGACTTTCTCTTGAGAAGAAAACCAGAAAACACCTGTTACTGCTGGCAGCTGGTGGCTCAAGAGCAAATGGACAGACGGACAGACAAGGGCTCCTGCATTCCTGCCTACAGAACACATAGGCTTGTAAAGTCCTGCTTGGGAATAAATAAAGTTTGTCTTGAAGAAAAATGAGTGATGTTTTGTGGTGTGACTAAACGGATTAGACATGCTGTGGATGTGTTATCTAGGAATTTTCAAGGAAGCTAATGGCCACATCCTGGAGGTTATGTTTTGGTGTTTTTTTTTTTCTCCTTTAAATTAGCTCACCAACTAAATATGTTGAAATGGTGCATGTATAATTGACTGGAGCTTTCATCTTTGGTGGGGCTAAAGTCTTAAGGGGATAAGGAAAGGGTTCTTATGAAATTGTAGATATGTGTGCAGGATTTTGCTCTAAAGATCACAAAGTCCAGACATGTTCTCAGGCATAAAGACAAGTTACAAAAAAAGAGTTAATTTATATGTTTAGTCTTTCAAAATAATATTTCAGGCTGGATGAAACAATTTTCAAATCTCCTGGATTAGACCAGACAGAATAAACATCTCTAAATAGCACATTCTTCTGTGAGCACTACGTTAGGCAACCAGGCACACAGGGAAGGGTTGCAGACTTTAAAGCATCTTAACCAGATTTTGTTGTTTCACTGGTTGAAAAAGAGCTGAGGGACCAAGATAAACACCTGAAGAAGCTATTGGCATGTATTAATAAATGGTTATTTTTTGAAGACTTGGTGTTGTTACAGAATAACCATTTAAACAGGTTGATCTGTACATGACCCTTTATTTCGCTGGATGGCTGGATGTGTTCTCCTACGTGGGGATCATGATGTGCCAGTAATTGCAGTTAAATGAACATGGCTGGCTCTCAGGCAAATGAAACCTAATTTGTCACAGCTGTCAGAATGATCATGTCATGTTTGTTGCCTTCAGAAACAGTTTTAGGCTGCAAATCCTGTTAAGGTCCCAGCTTTTTCTTGTTAAATATTGCACAGCATGTTTGCTGACCCTAGTATTTATCTTGTTGTTTTTTTATAAAGGCAAACACACCAGTTCTCTCTCTTATATAAGCTGGGGTTGAACTTCGGTGAACCTTAGTCATGTGTGCTTGGGTTTGTTAATTTGTGGACTTCAAGGACTTGAGCATAGCAGTAATTTGAGGGCTTGTGTAGAACAGTAGAGAGATTTGCTCGTGGATTTCTATGGTCAGGATTTTGGAAATTATGCTTCAAGCAGCCCTCACAGGCTGGATTGCACACGTGGTTACACTTTACAGCAGTAGACAAAAGCAGCAGAGCAGCTTTGAATTTTGCATTTGTGCCAGCAGGAAATACAGTAGAATAAATGCAAGACTATTCGTAATACCTCAAAAAACTACAGCAAGGTATAAGCCTCTTGAAATCCCCCTTAGTAATAATTTCAGTATTTATTTGCGATTTTTGTAGATTAACAGATTGGGTCTAAATTGGATAGAGCAAGTTCTGTTCTGTAAAACAAACAAATGCTAATTTTTGGTTGTCAAGCCTGAGGGAGCAGAGAGCTTTCCTGCTCTATTATTTTGAAAAAGGAAACAAGGGTTTAAAAAAATACTTGGATCCCTGAAATACCTGTAAGGCTGATTTTTCTTCCCTCTGTGCTGGTGCCTGTAGTAGAGCTCCAGAGAAGGAGATGAAGGGTCTGTGTCCGCAGTGTGTTACAATGCAAGGCTGGAAAATGTCAGCAGTGTTCATGGATCTACCTGGAGCAGGAAGAGCTCTGAGCTTTCAACAGAGAGGTCATGCAAACACGTTGCTCATGATGCAATGCTGGCTGCCACCTTTCTTGGTCACCGCTGAGTCTTGGGGAATTGGCAGCGTGTCTCATCGGGCTCCATCTGCCCCTCTCTTATGCCACCTGCCCCAGCCTCTTGGGGATGACTTCAGGGGCACAACTGTCTGCATCTGCCATCAGCTTATCCCTCCAGTGGCTGCCCTGGTGGGATGTCTCTATGGCTGTGCTTTCCCTTCTCTAACCTTGCTCCTGCGGAGCAGTGCCCCAGCCCTGCTGCTTCCCGTCTCCCTGGCAATTCTGGGGCTCAGGAGGGAGGCTGGCTGGGGGATGAGCAGTGCCGCTTGCGAGGGAGCATGTAGGAAAGCGACTGCTGACCCTTAAAACCTGCTTCTGCTCTTGAAATGGGTCTGCCTTCTTCCAGCCTTTCCGACTGAGCTCTCCTCCCCTACTGCCTCCCCTGGGCATAAGTGCCATGGCTGCACAGGACTTTGCCTGCATTGCTGGGGGGCCTCGGACCAGCTCTGGTGCTGCCTGTGCCTTGTTGTATATATAATACACTTGGTAATGTAGGGATGGGGTGTCCCGGAAGAAGAATAAATGAGGGAAGATGGAGCAGAACTGGTAGAAATGATCCCACAGAGCTGCCTTGTTAATGAAGTTTTGGGTGCATCTAGCTGCCAGAACATTGGCAGAAGGTGAACAGCCTCTTCTTCAAAGGTTTATTTCCATATATTTTCTCTCCAGTTCCTCTTGCATGATATGGATTGGCATGCAAATATCCCTTCCATGACAAGAAACTGCAGTCCCTGATGCTCAATGCTTTTAAAAAAGAAGCTTCAATCTTCTGTAATAGCTACATGACAGCGTAATAGTTGATAAAAGAAAAACAAAAAGTTACACATCTGCTTTTGTAGATTGTGGGGACATGACATTGCAGATAAACATTATGAGCTTTAGCTTAATGATTTATTGAAGCTCATTTCTTCATTTTATTGTAGCTTTCAGTCTCTTACTATGCAGCTGTCTGGTTTCCCCAGAGAACAGAAGACTAGCTCAGAGATATAAATCTCTGTTAATGATTTTAAATAGCTATCTATCTGTATATAATATGAGACTTTTTTCTTTTGCCCTGGGCACTTAATCATGGGATTAGGAAAGGATAATCAATAATCCTGAATGCACAGCAGAGCCACTCTCAGTGGTGAACCCTGGTGTTCTCAGGCCACACAGGACTGTTGTGAAACCTCCTCGCCTTCTTCCAGCTTCTCGCTCTCAGGCCTGTCTCCCCATTCAGCATCTGGACGTTTCCGCCTGAAATGGTCACTCCGAGACCTGCAGCTTGCACTGCATGCCAGAGGAGATGACTCTTTTCCCCGACTGCTCATGTGGGCTGGTTGCCTTATGTTTTTTCTATAACAAGAGAAATAAAGGCAAAGCTTTGCCGTAGCTGGTTGGGAGCACTGTAGTGTTCTGTTCAGTTTTGTTTGTCCTTGGCAAACAAAGGTTGAATGAGGTTTGTACGAATAGGAGGACCTGTTGTGAAGTAAGAGATACTGTAGGCAAATGTACTAAGGAACATGTAGTGAATGTGAATGGATCCCTGGGCATTAGCCAGGACGTTCCTCACCTCTTGGTAGTTTGTGTCTGAACCAGCCCTGGAGGGACCCTTCTCATCATGGAAAAAATTACATGTAGAGTTCGGAACTCACATTTCCATCTATTTGTTTCCCCAATGATCCCAGATCAGCTCCCACAATTGGGATGCAGGACCAGCAAATACAAGGTGTGTTTGGATGGGAAGGACAATTACGGCTTTGCTGTCTTTTCTTTTGTTCTATGCACATTAATGAATTATCAGGATATTAGTCATTTAGGAAATGAAGTGTGGCCTCAGGGTGCTCAGCTGTACTTCATAGTTTAACTGGGAGCACACTGGTAGTGACGGAATATTGCTCCATCTTCAAAGCTCTCCAAAGGCTTGTGCAAATAAATTCGGTTACCATCCTTTTCGCATCGGAGGCATGCTTCTAGCAGAGAAGCCAGGCCCAAAGTAGCATTAGATGGAAGTGTCTGCTTGTGACCTGAAGCTGTGGATATCCCTTTAGATCAGATGATGTGGTCGTATTGCTTCCAACAAGAGCAAGACAGAGGCTTGTGGAACACAGAAAAAAAGCTTGTGCTACTACCTGTATTTAGTCTTGAAAGCCAGGTTACACAAAAGGATGTGGGGCAGTGGTATGGGACTTCCTAGATGGTCACTGTCACCAGTAGTGAATATGCCTGGCACCAGAGGGCTCGTATGTGCTTTGTGGTGTAAGTTAGGAAAATATATTGCTAAATTTTCTCTAACCTCAAGAGGAGAGATGGCGAACCTGCTGTGCAGAGGAATCTGGTCACGATGGCAGATGCGTATTTAGTGTGGAAAACAGGAGGAAAAATGAGACCTACTGTCAGTAGCTTTGTGCTCTGAAGGCACTCTTCCTTCCTCTCTCACTTCCTCCCGTTGCTCCTCGTAGCTCCCTTTGACCATTTACTGCTGGTAGTAATAGTCTTGCCCTTCATGGTATCATCTCTATGGGGTCCTTTGCTGACCCTTTTGGTACGCCTGTAGACAGGACTCGCTGGAACAGCCCATCTTCCCCTCCAGTGCACCTTGTCCAGCAGCGTTTGCAGGACGGCTCCAACAGCAACACCAGCATCAATTCCTGTAATGCTTGCCTTGATTTTTGAGGGTTCACATCACAGGTTCCCAAGAAAGAGGAGATCTTGGCGATACGATTACCTGCTGTTAGCATTTCTGTGATCACTGACTCGTGTCTAATGTGTATCCTGAACTTACTGGACAGAGTGGAGCAGTCCCAGCCTGGTGAATTGCTTGTCAAACCTTTGTGCTCACCAACTTGGAAACGTTGTGGGACTTCTCTGTCTTTTTCCACCAAAGTAGCCAGTTTTTGGATTAACACAAGTGAATTGGGAAGGACTAGAAGTAAAACACTGCAGGTGAAACCCTGCACGGTATGTTTCTTTGCCCAGTGGACTTTTATCGTTGACTTAAAGGTGTATGTGGATAGCAAATAGGGCATTATTACAATTCACGGTGCTGTTACAGTGTGAGACCTAATAAATCTTGTGTATGCCTTGTACCTAGTTCATGTACTTACTCTGGCCACTGGGATTTATTCGTAGCCCTGCTTTTTTTTCAGGAATTGCTGTGCCTCTGTTAAACAGGAACAGTACGAAGACTGTCTCCTGGGTCAGATTTGCAGTAGCTTGTCTCAACCAGGTGCAGATAGGGGTGGAAAGTGCCTTGGAAAATGGGAGAGGGCTGGGGCACGTTGGAAGTTGGAAAGGGCTGGGTCTGGCTGCCTCCTTTTACTTGTGTTGTTATTTCTCTTCTTGAACCACTTTTTACTTCCTGAATTAATGCACATTTGCCATTTTCAGAAAGCCAATGAATACTCATGGCAAGAAGACCTGTCCACCTCTTCGTTGATCTGTTCATGACACTGTATTTGGCTCTTCTGGGAACCTGTATGTGTTGTTTTACATATTAGGGTCTAAGGAATGAGTACTTGAACTGTCTATTTACATGAAGTAAATTAATCTTTTAGTTAGTTTCTATGCTCTTGAGTGTGCAATTGTTGTGTGTACTCTGGGACTTGTGTTCACAAATTTAATTCCAGGAGTACAAACATAGTAGAAGTAATTGGAGGAGTATGTGTTGGCATTGACGCTATCAGTACTGCTTTTTGTCTGTAGCCAGAATGCCAATAATAGGTTCTTACCGACTTAAAAAAAGAAGATGCTTAGTTCCTGGGAACAGATTGAAGCACAAATAAACCAGCCCTACATAAACTTGTTTGGCAAATTCTCTAGTCTCTTTGCACATGAGAGGGAATGTATGAGTTTTGGTGCCGTGGCTCTGTTTTGGATCAGGAGAACCCAGAAGGAGCTGCACTGCCTGATGGTTCCTCGCCTTCCTCTGACCTGAGGTTTTTTTTTAAGCACGTCTGCCTATATCTGTATCTCATATTTATATCTTTTTGTCTTTGTCTAATGATTTCTCAATTTTGTTTCAATGCTGACGCAGTCCATCTGAGATGGAAACAGTGATGCTGAGCTCTGCGCAAATGGTGGCTGGAGTTACCCATGTTGGCTTTTTCTGGAAGTGGCTTTAGAGGGTAGCAGGGTTGAATCCAGCTGGTACAACAGGAGCTCTCCCATCTGCTTTGCTCTGGGGTGCAGTTGCACAGTAACAACCCTGATTGAGCTGGTGGTGTGTTATTTAATTTAGGGTACTTGCTGACTCATTCGCAGAAAGGCAGTAGACGGGAAATACTCTGCCTGCCAACAGACCATGTACTGTTACAGTCTCTGTGGCAACATAGCAGTGCTGCCCTGTCAGGGGTGCCCACTACCTGCCTTTTTTTTAAACACAAAATTAGAAGAGCCCTGAAATGGGAAGGAAGAAGAGTTGAAAGCTGATCTAAGGCTGCTGTAGCTGGTCTGTGGGGAGTAGTTGGGTTTTCAGAGTGCAGGTCCCCCTTGTTTCATCCTTCCCTGCCTTTATCCCCATGAGCTGCCCAGAAGTTCGGGCAAGAACCCCGGACCTTGACCTTATGTTGACACAGACTAAATTATTCTTCTCCATTGCTTCTCCATGGTCTCCTGTGCTAATTACTGCTGTGCAAATCTACCCTCTGGTCTGATTTCTAAATTCATCCAGGAGGCTGAGCAGCTCTGAGGACCTGCTGTAAACATGACTTATCCGGCAGGCAGTAAAGCTGCTCTTGAGCTCTCTGAGGAGAATTAAGCCTTTGTGAGAGAAACTGTCTGTTGGGCAGCTGGTTTTATCAGTCTGTGTTGCAGATTAAAACATGTTTCGATGTCTCTTCTATCAAATCAGGAAGGGGAAAAAAAAAAAAATGTTCTTGTTACCAGCTCCCTGTCTGCATGTTAATAGAGAGCTAATTGACTAAACGTCAGTCACTTGCGCTCATTGAAAGAAAGGACCATCTCCCATGTGCTGAGTGTACAAGAGCACAACCTGTGTCTTTTCTAAGGCTGACAGTGTTTTTTACGTCTTACCTACAAGAGGCAGGAGCTGCTTGAGTTACAGCGTACTGAGGCCAGACTGCCATGCCAGGGATCTGTCTGCTCCTACACTCCTGGGATGTGGGATGCACTCCTGGGATGTGGGATGCGGTGTGGAGATTGCATTGCTTTTAAAAAGGAAAGGTTCATGGCCTCTCCTAGCCCAGCTGTTAAAACATATGCTTTATTCTGACTTCCCCACCCCCGCCATAAACCTCCAGTTGTGACGCCTGTTGCATACCTTGTTTCAGCAGAAAACTTCAGAAATCATGAGTTCAAGTTTTGAAGGCATCAGTGCCATCTCAAAATTGGCTGATGTGTGTTGGGGAGATGAAATCTTGTAGGTAGAAGAGCTTCTCAGCTCTGCACAGGTCACAGGTATTTGGGCGTTTTAGTTGCTTGTGGTGACCAGGTTTTTCTTGTAGGAATGCTGAGAGGTTGAAGCATTGAAACTGATTTTAGAAGAGTTGGAAACAAAGAAATCACAGTGCCTACATGCTGCACCTTTACTGTTACTGTGTGAACCAAAGTACAAGATTATAATGGCAGATAAGAGTCTTGGTTTAAGGCCTTCTTAGAAAGAAATAGGAGATTTTGGACTCAAGTGGAAACCAAATAGATTGCATCTTTCTTGTTTTCTAGTCACAAGGTTGATGCATGACTTTACCTGCTTTTATTTTTTGCCAGCTTATCTTCTTGCTGCGTAAGATGAATTTCTTTTCTCTTGATTCACTTTCTATTAAGAGGCCACAGTTTTAGTTTTTTACCTCTAAAACTAAACATGTCCCATTTTTATAGGTACAGATGTCTTTTACGTAAATCTTCCTGCTGTAACTGGTCCTGGAGCCCTTTTGCAATAGTGTTGCAAAACTCTCATTAGGGCTTCCCTGTGTCATGGTAATATTAGACCCATTAAACAGTAACCCTGCTTTAACACTTTTGTGAATAGCAGTGCAAAGCCTAATGAAAATGCAGTTTTTACTGGGATGAATGTGTTTATGTTAATGAAGCTATATGCATACATGCTGAAGCTTATGGTACAAGTATTTTCCTTGCAAACCCCTGACTGATGTGTTGATAAGACTCTGGGTGAGTCTAATCCTGGATTAAAAAAACATGCCATACTAAACATGGCCTTATAAATACAACTAGGGTAAGTATGAGATAAAAATAACCCTTTCTACAGTGCAGAACACTTGGTTTAAGAAGTGGAAGAATATTTAATAAAAGGCTTTGATTGAACTACCTGCTGTAGAACAAAAACGTTTCATTGCTCTCTGAAAGCTTGTAATTTGTTTTTTCTTAATCGTTACAACTGTACAACCCTAATGAGCAGACCACAGCAGTGGAGTTTGAACCCAGGATCTCTGGATCAAAACCTATGAGCAGATGTTGTCTGAGGTAAAACACTTATCTATTAGCTTGCAGCCAGTAACAGATTCCTAAGCTTTATGAAATGGTCAATAAAGGGTGACCAAAGGTCTAAGCTAAAACTAAGAAAAGTAAATTTTTTGACTTAACCTGTGTACCCCATGGTGCAGTCTTAGAACAAGAGATACTGTGTGTAGTTTGACTCTTGGTAAGCGTATTTGGCCATGAGTTGATGGAAACAATATTTACCCTTCCCGCTAGTTTATCTTTGTTTTTTGGTAACCCTCTGGACTGTGAGCAGAAATCCGGGGCTGGTCCTGAGAGCACGAGTGCAACTGGAGTACCTCATGCCTGTGCCTGGGCTTGGAGAACTCAAGTGCTGAGGGAAAGTGAAACAATTTTAGAGGTCCAGAGGTCAGCAGGGTACATGAATGTTCTGGGAGTTTGCTGTTGCTGTTGCCGTTGCTGACTCAGCTATAGGGAGGAGGGAAATATGTTTTTCCTTTTCAGAATTGCTTATCAAGCTGTTGGGGGAAAAAAAAATACTCTGAAGGAGGGGGAAGAGCCTTGGCTGTCAAGACCGCTGTTCAAGCTTGCAGATACTTTCCTGTATAACTTCAAAAATCTAGATGTGGTTGAATGATGATGAAGTTGTGCATTACATATTACACGGGAAACTTTATTCAGCTGCTCCAGCAGTTTCCTGATACCGTAACACCAGCTGAGGAATGGATCAGGCAGAAGGTGAAGGTGGGTACGTGTTGATACACCACCACATTAAAGCCATTTCTGGAGATGTGAGACAGCCCCTTAAGAGTATATTCACAGCAGCTACAACAGAAAGTGAAGAATAGTGTGTCTGATTTAGCTGGAGGATAGCGGATAGCCTGAGCAAGTCAAATACGTGTATCCTGAGATCAGTGAGTAGCAGAGGTCAGGGTCTTGATTGTAGCTCACCGAAAGTTTATAGCTTGTATCCAGGCGCAAGCTACAGACCTTCTCCCAGAGCTCTTGTTTGCAGTGCCTCCTCCGGAAACATCAGCCCCATTTCTTGGAGCATCTGGGTTTTTCTGTGAGACCTCTCCTTCGGTCCAGCACTGACCTGGACTGACCCTGCTTAGCTTGTGAGGGAAAACAAAATTGTAGCCAGGGGACTGTGGCTCTAGTAAGCAGATCCTGAACAAAATGGAAGGCTGTTAAAATGTCTAATGGAATTATTGCACTACAGGGGCATAGTGACTCATAGTGAAGCTAATCACCTGCTGCTTTATCTTGAAGGTAAAAAAATAGATTGCTAGTTAAACACTTAAAGGTCATAGTCATAGAAATTGTAATAGTGTTGCCTTTTTTTCCCCGCCCCCTTTGAGTGTTATGTGTGAAGTTACTAGGGGAAATCGAGAAGATGCTCTTTGGAGATCTGTATTCTGAAGATGAGGCTCAGCATGCTTATCTTTCAGGCTCACACTGTGGACCTTGATACGTTCATTTATGAGAGAGGCCACGCTGAAAAATGTTGGATTAGCTTTGCACGAATTTCCCCAAAACACCGCCAGTATGGCATTAGTGTTCTGTGGAGAATCAAATTATCCTAAAATTTGAAACACAGATGTTTGGGGGGGTTCATTCTTGTTCGTCACAGGGAATTCCAGGAGTAAAACTGGAGCTCAGGTCCCTATTCCCACAGCCAGGCGAGTTCAGTATTTTCGATTTAATAGTGCTTTATTGTTCGTCGGGCCAAGAGCATCTTACAGGAAACAGGGTTTTCTTGGTTCTGCCTAGAGAAACTGTAGACCTCTCTAGTTTTACTATGTTGGCTGAGAAAAGAACAAACTGTTTCTTTCTGGTGTTAACTTGTCCATGCGGGTGAGTGGGGGAACTCTGTCGCTTGGACAAGACAATCATTCGTGTCTCTGCAGTCACTAAAGCAATTGTCAGGAAGGCTTTGTAGAGAGAGGACTTGGCTCTTTGCCTGGCAGATCCTCCCGTGCTCTCTGCTGTAAAAGAACCTTCCAGGCTGACGGAGGTGATACGCTTTTCTTATCAAAATGCTGGACTAGGTTTAAGTAGCTCTTCTCGATGATTCATGCTCCTTAGATCTCATCCAATTCACAGCTGTGAGTCACCAGGACAGGTGGTATCTGTCTTGCCGGCTCTCCTGGAGGAGCATTCAGATGATGATGGAGGAAGACTTGCAGGTAAAATAACAGAAAGCATCTAAACCTCTAGCTCACTTAAAAAGTCAGTGGCGAGCAGTATCAGCAGTGATATCAGCAGTGCATTACCACTCCAATTTAAATATAGATTTTGAAGGAAGTTTGTAATATTTTCTGCATGTGGATGTTTTACGGCAGGAAGCGTATCCTGCTATAAATGAATTAGTCTGTTTGAGAGACTGGAGTTAAAGACTGTGTGTGACTTAAGCCTGGAAGTTTTTCCTTTCGGAAGTGTTGGTTGTTCTAAATTGATAACCACTGGCATGTTTTGAGCTTGACCGTTTCCTTACTTTTGGAATGGGTCGGAGAGAGCACAGTGCCGGAACCTGTTTCCTATAGGCTGCCAAGTTCTTGTACCTTGGGTGGCCAACAAGCACGTGAAGCTGAGCAATATGATTTAGAGAGGTCTGGGCTACACACAGCTATTTTGCGATCTGGGGGAGGATGGACCTTGGTCTGACGTCTGATGAGGTGTTGGGAGATGCTTTGTGTTGATTACTGTCTTTATTGCCCATCTTTCTGGTGGGTGTTCTCATCTCTAGTGGTTCTTCTTATTTTTAGGAGGGATCCTTGGATGTGCTAGTGGCCTTTTCCAGGGCTGCAGAACTGCTGTTTGGAGATGTTGATGCCTGTCACATAGGGACAGAAGGAGCCAAAACCTCTAAAGGAATAGTGTGGATAACAGCATCCAGCTGCAGATCCAGAGACCCACATTTGCACCTGGGTTTGCACTGTGCCTAAGGCTGTCCGTGGTCAGCCTCGCTCCAAATGCACCACGTCACTTTGGCCAGAGAGCCAAAGGAAGCTGGCTGAGATCCTGAGCCCATCAAATACTTGTGCGCTGCTGACTGCAGAAAGTAGTGCGCCTCACCCGTGAGGGCCGCTTAGATTTCAAATTGACCTTTGACCTTGCTAACAGATGGCAGAATAAATTGACGGGATATATTTTTAAATGAGAAAATTGCACAGGACTTTTACTTTTGGTCTCTGCCTGCTTGTCAGAACATACTTGCTTGGAGCGCGCCTTGGCAGAGATGACTAAGGTGAGTGCTCATCCTGCCCCAAGTGGTCGTAGTCCCCCCCAGTTTGACTCCTCCAGGTTAAAGATAGGTCGGACACTATTGCCTGGCAAAGCCTGGTAGCATCAAAGTGTGAAATGTGTCCAGTGCAACTCTTTTAACAAAACCTGAAAGCAAAGATGCATTTTTAGTGGCCAGCAACTACATTCAGATGAGGAGCACCCTGTCTGTGTGACTTCCTGGAGGCTGCTCCATGCAGGGGTCAAGTTAAAGGAAGGTGGTACCCTCTTGGAAAATAGCTTCTGCTAAAAAGATCTCTTTGCCTTTTTTTTGCAAACTCATTTCTTTTGATACTATTTTTTCTTCCTTTTGTAAAAGGCAGTCAAACTTCAAAGGAAGCCATATCGTACCACCTTCTGTATGCACTTTAGCTTTAAAGTGGAGTCTTACCACATTTGGTTCTTGCTAGAAAAAATGTCTCTGGGGATCCTCTCCCTCCTCATGCCCATCACAACAGCTGACTTGACTTGTAAGAGCTGCCTCTAGCAAGGGGTGGGGGAGTCATTGGATGGGTAACTGCTTATGCTGTTTCTACCTATTTTGTCTTCAATCACCTTCTTAAGTGCTTTAAAATAGTGTTCGGTTTAATTTTGTTTTCATACCAGATAACTCGCTGTGTCTCTCTTTGGAGCTTGATACATTTTTTTAATTATTTCATGCCTACATTTGCCCCTAGCTTGCCTACATTTTAGCAAACCTGGTGTAAAGCTTTGTTAACAGATAAACCAGAACTCCTTGAGTGTGATTCTGTTTTTATTAACATTTACAATTCATCAGTCTCCCCAGGATGTTTTTTAGTGCTTCCCATCTCTGCTGCCATAGGGTTTTGCCACATCTCCTGGATAGGAGAATAATGCACAACATAGAATATGTCCCACGTGTATTGCTGGTTTATCCTGGGTTGCCAACTGAGATACCTTGTTCTTGTTTTATTATAGTCTGACCAGCAAGCCGTGCCTTTCAAGGCCTTTTGATCCTGTTGGGAATGGCAGATTAATGAGACTACTTTCTTTGGACAGATTTTTTTTTTCTTAACCAGAGAAGTACTGCTTACATCAAGACCCAATTATATCATCTTTACTTCCGTACCAAAAACCAGTTCTTTGGGGGCTATCTTTTTAATTGAATCATTTATTTTACCTACTTTAAACAAACTGTTACAAAAATCTAGGCTAAAGCCCATTGGAAACGGTTGTATCTGAAATGGATTGCAGCTGGACAGTTTAAATGTGGCAATTATTTCTGTTGAAGGCATGCCCTTGAGTTTGCTCGGGATGAGTGACAGTGCTGCTGCCTCACAAGACAAATTCAGAGATAATCAGTGCCCATGCGAGTGCTGCATTGCAGTTACTGTCAGCTTACGTCACGGACAGATACTCCGGCAGCTGAAGGGCTCCTCAGGAGCCTTGAGGAGACCGTGGCTTTAGTTCCATGTAACGACAGATCTCATGGTCTGTGCTTTCTGTGCCTCTTACTGCATATCTTGTGCTTTCTGCACAGGGTAGCCTTTATCAGCGGCTTTCTGTTCTCCTTAACACAGTGTAAAAAGCTGAGAGTGCTTAATCCCTTTACAGGGTTTTGGTTGGAGGGTTTTTTAGCCTCATTTTTTAATACATATATTTAGAGACTTACACATGTCGTATTGTGATTACAGCTTTTATACTATTTGAACCTGTCTTCTTTAATTAGCAGTTGGCATTGCCGTATTTATAGATAGATGGAAAAAGCATGAGCTAGCCGAAGTCTTCAGCACAGGGTGTATTTTCTTCTGTTGGCAAGTAGTTTGTATCCATTTTTCCATAGATAAAACAGCTTGGCAACCTGCAGATGCTGCAAGCATTGGGTACTGATGCTTGAAATAGAAATGGACTCTGAAGAGGATGTGGAATTGGGGGAAATAAATCAGAAACTGCTGTTGCATTGGAAGTCTATTAAGACTGATGATACGTCATGCTTGTCGGAGCATAGCTGCAGTAGTTAACCACATCAAAAAATGAGGACATTAAAAATACATGTATTTCTTAAAATCTTGTTTATATCACATTATTAATGTTCATTTTCACTTTGGCATGCTGCGGTAAACAAAACTAGTTACCAGTACAAGTTTTTGGCTGTTTAGCGTGGTTAAGTTGGTTGGTGGGTATTGGTACAAACGGGAGAAACGGATTGATTCTTTCTGTAACAAGTTGTGTCTGGTCTGTAAATGATGTGAAAAGTGTGTGTGTTTTTCTTTTTAACTGCAACTTTAAATTTGCAAAAGTTTTGGCCTGCGTTGACCCTGCAATGCCCAGGAGAATGTCAAGGAACAAGAATGGTATCATGTTATTAAACTCCTGTGTGTTAGCTGCTCCTGAAGAACGGTCTGCAGATGCACTTTACTGTGGGGAAAACAATTTGAGGCACCTTTGCCCTCTTTTGAGAAGTTCCCCTGAAATAAAACTATGAATTACTTCTGAGTGCAGACGTTAAATATAGGCACGTGAGTGTTGTTGAACAGCTCATGTGGGGGTCACTCGTTGATGGGTACACAGTGAGAAAATGCTTTGCTCTATACAGCATTTGGTTGCCATGATCTCGATACAGTTGTATTGCAGCCTGGGCTTTGTACTGCCTGTGGACTTGCAGTAGGGTATGCACCATCATCTCGAAAATGAATCATGAATCAGTGCCTTAAAGCATTACTACCCATCAGGGGAAGGTGGGCAATTCAGTAACTGCCTCTTTCCTGCACATCTTTTCAAGGTGGCTGCATCCTTATTCTGCAGACTGTATTTTTCACTGTCTTGCAAGATTTCTGCCTTTCAGTCTCGGACAGAGCTGAACACACTGGTGAGCAGCAGATGGATTTGAGTCAAGCTTACGCTTGGGGATTTGGGACTAGAGCCCAAGTCTTAAATCTTCCAAAACCCGGGGGCTCTGACTTGGGTTAGCAAAATAAAATCTTGTCACCTCTGTTGGCCCGGTGTGTTACAAACTGGTTTTGAGACCACATGGCAAGATGACTTTCTGTTGAGCGATCCAAGGCTTTTCTTCCCCAGCGTGTCCAGCACAGTGTTACAAATGTGGGCTTCCTCAAACTCTCCGTAACTGTGTGCATGTTTGTGTGGTGTAATTTCTGAGCAACCTGTCCCTCAAGTTGACTGTCTTTGGGAGAAGAGCTGGGTGAATTGATTGTTCCTGCTTCACATGGCTGAGCAGGATGGAAGGAGGAGAAACCTTTCATGTAATAGTATCACTGTGAAATATGGGAATATGGGTTACATCGTACTAAATCAAGGTGGTCTCTGGGGGGAGTAGTTAATAAATTCTAAATAGGAGGTGACCCTTTCTGAGTGCTTTCTTCTGAACTTGTAATTTATATGCTAGTCCTCTGCATTACATTGCTTAAAGCCTAGGTCAGAAATCCTCCATCCAACTTTGACACTTTTGTCTTTAATAGACAAACTAATAGTGATAGGTCACAGCCAACTGTGTCTTGTAGGTACGGGCTGATGAAGTCTGTTAGAAGAACAAGGGAGCATCAGAGCGTGTGAGGAGCTGTGAGGTTTAGATGGATTTCCTGCATTACCAGAGATGTCAAATGACCAGATGAATGTTTCTGTGCTAAAATCAGCTTAACCGTAAAGTACCGTGAATTAATTTTTGAGAAATGCTAAGGAATGCAGCAAACATGCAACATGGATCCATTTGAACGAGTTAGTTCTTGGTCTGGCCGTTTTTTGTAAGTGAACTTTAACTGGGTTTGTGTCATTTTGAAAATACCACAGACATCATTTTTTTTCCCAGATTGGGTTGTGACAATGCTGTTTTGTGTGCATAAGGTGGATGTTTTAATTCCTTTGACATCAAAGGTTTTACTTGGATAAAACCAATAAACATTTTCCACATGTATTTACTGTGTTACGTTGACAAAGCAGTGTCAGGGGAGCACAGCCTCCCAAGAGGCACTTGGAAAACTGCAGGTTTGGACTGCTGGGACAATGGAGTCTGGATTTTAGGTAAGGAAAACAATTTTCACAGTGGCACTAGTCAGCAACTGGAAGAGGAGCTCAGGTATCACCATGCCTAGAGACACTCAAAGCTGGACTGGACAGACCATCAGGAACCTCATGAAAGTTGGCCCTGCTTTTAGCGGGGGGAGAAGACCACATGGCCTCCTGAGGTCCGTTCCAGTTTTGTCTCCCTGGTTTTTGCATGAGATGCTGAAAGGAAGGACCAATAAACAAACACGTTACACCAGTATTTGGAGGGGAGCAGTACAGGCACATGGACTTCCCTACCGTGGAAGTAAGGACATCCCCTAAGAAGGGTATTAAAATAGTTTTGCATGCTATTGCTACGAAAGCCTTAGCAGTGCTCTGTACATGGATTGTAGCTTTATTTAAAACTGCCCAGCCCCAGTTGGTTTCATGATTAAGGTCTATAAGATGAGCAGGACTTGGCTAGAATGGTAATAGTACTCTGAAGGTTTGTCCTGCATGGAGTGTAAGGTGTGAATCCCCTCCTGCTCCTCTCCTAGGGGTTGTTCAGTGGGAGGAGGTACAAAAGGTGTTCTGTACTGCAGTGAGGGAACAGCCAAAGTAGTGGAGAAGCAGTGCTGTAAAGCAACTTCTGCTCCCCTTTCAAGGCTTAAATTTCAGGATTTGCAAAGCCCTCCTCTTATTCATCTTTGTTTTCCTTCCGTATTTTGGTGGTTCTAGTCTTTTTAATTGATTAAAAACCTGGCTCCTTGCACAGGTCTTAGAAATGTGGTGTGCATTGCATGTGTGTGTCACAGCAGGCAAGTACAGCAAAATTACGTGCATCTGCTGTTCCAGTGGTCGAGATGTGTTTGCTACAGTCCAACAGAGCTTGTTTGGAAGAAGAAATCCAGTTGCTCTGTCCTTGCAGAAAGAGATAAGCACGTCCTTGGTGTTTGCATGCCAATCAGCGCTGCTAAGTGTCTGCTGTATGCCGTGTTTGTAATGCTGTACACTTTTGGAGCTTCATTTGATCTTTTCTACAAGATGTGCTTTTTTCTTTTTGTGAATCAAAGAACTCTTGAAGCTTTTCTCCTGCTGCACTCTTCATGGTTTAAGCAGGCACACTTTAAATGCAGCCTGACAGCATAGACTGTTTGGAAGGATTTGTGGGATAAACAGGAGTTTGCCTGCAGAGCGTGTGAATCTGTGCATTCAAAGCAGCCAAAGATCTGGGGAGCACAGTCCTGTGCTTGTAAGCTGTCTCACCTGATCTGCGTGCAGCTTGCTTCACTTGCTGCTTACAAGTAAAGGAGAAAATGCCCGTACCTTTTCTAAATTCAAAAGTATGAATTCAGAGTTTGCTGTGTCTTTCGGAGTGTGTTTATTGAGTTTGTGGCCAAAAGCACAAAGACCTCTGGTTTCTCTGCTTGGAGATGACTGTCCTCATTTCACTTTCTGTAACAGGTGGAATATTACTTTTTTTTTTAAGCCAAGTTCAGTGTTGTGTATCAAATTCCTTCGTACTGCAGGCTTAAGCAGCCAGCTGGTGTCAAACCCATGTGGTGACATTCTCCTTTGCTTTTGTGAAAATTCATTATATTGTAGTAAGGCTGAGGAAGCTGAAGTTGAAAATAAGTGGGATGTAAAAAAAAAAAAAAAAGCCGATCAGTGAGGACAAAACTAATTAACTGTTTGACAGCCAACCCGATGAACAGTGCAACTGTCTTTATATATAGCACCAGCGAAAACGAGCTTCGGGCAGTCTGGATAACTGTAAACACTAGTGCCTTGGATTCTTGTTACTCTTTCATTATCTGCCACTCAATTAAAGAGGTGTGTAGGTTCTCCATGTGTCTGCTGACAAGTCTCCTCAGTTTTAGAGGAGAAGTCTGCAAAGTTAGTGTGTTTTTAATCTCTAGGCTTCTACCAAGCCAAGTTGAAATGAGCTTGGAGCTGCACTATAAATAAATCAGAGGGGATGAAGTTGAGCCATGGGTATTTCAGTTCTTATTTATGACGATTTTTGAATAGCCTTTGGAGCACACAGGGCAGCTGCCTTGAGAAAGTACCAGAAAGAGGATGCATGGGCTTTTGAAGCATCACCACCAGCATCCCCCCTATATATGCCAGTTGCAGTTACAAATCATTAATGCTGAGCGCAGGCACAAGGTTGCCCCAGTGAGAGGGAACCACATCCCTGAATAGCTGGGACAGGGGCAGAGCTTGCCCTTGTCCCCAGGGACTAAGATGCTGCACTCGATGCTTACATGTCTGTTGAGTCTTTTGATGGGTTGATGATGCTGTTACCCTGTATAACTAACTGAAACATAACGGACTTCCTCCAAATTTTCTTGAACTGATAATTTCTTAAGGTGGTTTGAATGATTTTTATCTCCCTTTGTCCCTCCATGATCTTTCCCTCCATTCACCAAGGAAGCATACTCTTTTGGAAGAAGTGACAGCATATAAAAATAGCACTGCCTTATTCTGCAGATCTGCTTGCTGTGGGGTTTCAGTTAGATCTGCTGACTTGGATTTAAAAAAAAATTAATTTTTTCTTCTGCTTTTTGCACCTGCTTGTCCTGGTCGTGCTTGATTTTGTTCTTCGGAGGCAGCAGCCATTTGGTCAGCTTAAATCCTTGCTGGATTGGATCAGCAGCACAGGTGATTGGGAGACTTGAGTTAAGGAGCTTTTGACTTTTGGGACCAGGGTGTTTGCAAGGCCAATAGCTAAACACAAAGAGAAGAGACATCTGTGGGCTTTTCACAGCCTCTGTGGAAGTTGCTAGTTCAAAATGAGCAGTGTGTGTTCTGCCGAGTGTGCAGCGGACTTGCACTTGGTGTTCCAAGCCATTTGCTGTTAAGTGTATTATCCCTTCCCCTCATTGAATATTGCTGGCGTCTAATCAGATTACATTGCAGTTCATAGCTGTGCCCAGACAAAATAAAGAGCCGCACTTCAGAAGAACCTAAGGATCTTGAGTTACTGCCTTCTTCACACATCAGGCTCACATTAAGTGTTCATTTAGAGCCAGATTCATGAAAGTACAGAGATCAATGAGTCTGGCTATCTAAATAGGTCTGAACCAGATCTCTGTGTTTGCATCATCTGGAGCAGGCAGTGGAACGTGGTCCTTCATGCAGCAAGTATCCCTGGCTGGTGGAGCCAACCTGTAGGTACCCATTGGCTGATGGCTCGGCTCTGGAGTGCTGCACAGGTGAGGGGTTACTCCAAAATAGCACATGGGCTTGGCCTTGCATTTTTCAGCAGCTTCAGGAATTCCCTTTTCATTACAAAGAATCCTATTTATTAGCATGCTCCTTTTCTTTTTTTGGAGAGCAAGCTTGATGACTCACTTTGCCTGCCTTTCTTAATCCATTAGTGGGTGTAGCATTTGGAGCAAAGCAGTTGCATCTGCTCAGATTAAAACCGTTAAGTTTACATAGCTATTCTTAGAATGATTTAGGAAATATATTCAACTATAAATTTGAAAAAAAATTGGGAAAATGTATGGACAGTATTAGTGGGCACAGATTCACTGTGAGTAGAGATGTTTGGCAGACCCTGTATGTTTTCAGTAATGAAATTATTTGTATTCCAAAGAAGAATACGTAAGTAACGGCCCTTGGAAAATACAAGTGTGGTATTTGCTCTTCTGAGCAAATCTGTTTCTAATGATGCTTTATTTTTGTGGCGTTAAAACCTTGATGTGGAACTCTGGGTTCATAAAAATGAGCAACAAGCACTTGCAAGGAGGGATGGATATTAATTCTTGAAAGAAATCTCTAGAAGCAAAATGCTGCCGTCTTTGCTGGCAACGCCATTTATGAAAGGAAGAGGAGGAGGGCCCAAGCCAGCTTGCACTCCTGACACAAACATGCTCAAACTTGAGGCTTTTGTTACTGGGAAATGCTTCTGCCTGGACTTTTACTGCTCCCTAACAAGATGTCATGGTTCAGTGATGCATTTTGTGTCTCTTACAAGTTTGTGAATCAATGACAGACTTCTTAGTTTCTCCAAAATTGAATCGTTGTGTCCTATAATAACTTAACTTAAACTTCCCAAAGCATTTTCAGCCACCTCTGTGTGTGACATCCTCCTTAAAAGCAGAGGGCCACAGGCGAGCTTTTTGGCATGCCCTGAAGGCTGACTAAACCCAAACTGTCCAAAGATCATAGCAGGGCTGGTTCATGACTGTATTTAATATGTCAGACTGTGTAGTGACCTCCATGTGCATGGATGAAATTCTGACCCTGCTTGTTTAATGGCAACACTTATGTTGACTCCCATGGGGTGAGGATTTTGCCCAGTGCTCTGCTAGGAGAAAGCTAGGGTAAGCAAAAACGCTGCTGAGCAGAGGAATAAGCTAGATCAGAGGAAGTTATAAGAGCTTTCTTGCATGTTCTTTGACATACTGACCGGAACATGGTCGTAGTCTGTTTTAAGGACTTCCTAAAGCTGGCGGTTGCCAGGGCAGGCTGTGGGCTAGGGATGGCTCAGGTTTCCTGTTTCTTTTGCTTCTTTATTGCTTTAACTGGCTGCCACTGCCACTCTTCTTAACTCTTCTTCCTCCTTTAAAATCAATGCAAATACAATTTGAGATCCTGCTAGTCCCATCCATGAACAAATACTAGTTTTTTCCACAAAAGAGAAAGTAAACCACCTCCTGCATTTTCTTCTCAGGATCATCTGGACTGCATGGGGCCCTAGCAAATGTGACAACTTCATATCAGGCCTCTATGAATATGTTTTCCAAGTAATTTGCCCAAAAGGGTGCTCGACTGAACATTGCAAACAATCTGTTCCTTTGCAATGACAACCGCAGAGATGTAGTACATGATGATGGCGGCCTGCCAGAGTTGTTTTATTAAATTCAGTTAATCTAAAATCCTTAGGTGAGTTTGACCTTGAATCTGCATTTGTTGATTCAGTCTTCTCTGAAAGATGTCTAAATTAAAACTTTTTTTTTTTTAATACTTCAGGAAATGTTTTTGGCTGGTGTTGAGCAGCAACTTAAAGTGATTTTGCCAAGCACTGCTCAGAAAGGCTCATAGTAGCTGTAGGAATAAGGGTGTCCTGTTTTCTTTTCCTGGCTGGTAGATGTTGAACAACATCCCTCTGTTGTCTGCAGTTCTTGATGTGTTTTTCCAACTTACAAGCCTTACCTTGACATCCTGAAACATAAAGTGCTACCATAGCTCCACTTTGAGGTTTCTGTCCCAGTGGTAATGCTTACAACCCCTGTGCTGGTCACTTTTAGGCAAAAGCCCTCCTTTTTTCTCTTGTTTGCTGTAGCACCCTGGCACTGGTCCTATCACCCTTGAGTTTCAGAGGCATCCACGTAAACAATTTTGCAAGATCGAGGTCTATGCCCCATGTAATCAGTGATGGAAACTGCTTGCTTTTCTCACAGCGTGAGTTTGGATAAGGGTTGAGTAATGACCATTAACTTAAAATGTCCTACTGTTAGTCATCCTGTCATAGCCTCCGTGTTCAGAGTTTTATTTAATAATCTCGCCTCTGTTCCATTCCTGCTTTAATCTTTCCTCGAAAATGGAAGCCTCTTCTGATAACTTTGAAATTACAGAAATTACAAAAGTATTACACCCATTTTTCATAATTCTTTCCTTTTTGGGAAAGAGGGAAATAGCTGGCACATTTGGACTCTGCCCTTGAAGATAAAGATGAGCTGGTTAATAAGTTGGAGCCTTAAAGGCACTTCCTGAAAGGCAGTCATCTTCTGAGCCTTCTGGGGTTGCTCAACAGTGAAGCGAGAGGAGGAAGATAAAGACGTTGATTGTAGTGGGTTGTTTGGAGTATACAGAGGCCATGCAGTTGTACAGCTGCACATTTCATCAAATAATAATTTCCTTGATACATGATCATTATTAAATACAAACATAATGACCCCAATAAAACAATTGAGTCTCTCTCCTACAATCTCTCCCTGTTTTTCTCTCTGCAATGTTGAATGACAAGCAAGCATCGAAAGAAAATAATTTATGCCTTTGTAGTGGACTCATTGTACTGTTGTGGTCCACAAGCTTTCGTTTAATTGTCTTACATGAAAAAGGTTTTTGGTATTTACAGGCTTAGGCAGGAATATGGAGGAGCAGGGAAGGTGAGAGTGAAAGTGCATTTTACTTTGCAGTGTTGTCTTTTACTTACAAGAAATAAGGCTGATGTTATCACCCACTTTCTAATCAAATTTGACAGGAGCATTTTGTTAAGCCACTTTCTCTGAGTGGGAATTCTGATGAATACGGCTCTTGTCTCTGGTTTCAAAGTATTACTTTACACTGTTCCCAAGCATTGTTTGCCTTAATGGATGTATTATTGTAGTATGTCAGAGAAGCAGATAATTTACAGCCTCATTTTATAAACTGAGAGCCCAAAGCACAGTAGTTTAACTTGCATAGCTGCAGAGCAGTGAATGGAGCCCAGGTCACCCACCCAGCGTACTCTTGGTTTGATAACAAGTTTGCTAATGTGGCCTCAGTATTTTTCTTCAGGAAATTACAGCTGCTGGAGAATGTCATGACTTTTGCCAGGGACCTACTTGTAAGCACAGTGGAGACAGGCAGTGCTTTCGGCATACTCCCAACACACTTCTGTTTCAGATGCTCTTTTTGCCACTAAGTTTGTGTGTTGATAACACTGAAAAAGGAGTTATCTCCACTTGGTCTTCTGCCTGCCTGGCTCATGGCTCTGTCCTTGAATAAGTGGGCAATTGGTCACTTATGGAGATGGTCTTTTTTAAAAGATAAACTATAAGTTAGTTTGGAGGCTGAAGCAGGTTTTGTATGACTGTGGCATAGCCCAGTGCAATAAAGTTCTTACGAGATTTTGAATCCTCAGCTGCATAGCCAATACCAGGACCTGCACGTACGTTAATGTTGCTTGTAAGGTCTGTCTCTGTTTGCAGAGTATGCATGTTGGCCACCTGCTCCTTCTGTGAGTAAACCACTACTGTAACATTGAATGATAATTTATATAAAGTATACGTTACTCTTGCTGACTAAGGCTGTCTGGCTGAGATTGGGTAAAAGAAGCAAATCCAAACTGTCATCCCTTGTTATGTTTGGCCATTTTCAAACCATTGCAGTGGTACAAAATGGCTCCCTTCTGCCGGTATGTGTAGCCAGCTGATCCCAGCCCTTTGGAAACGGGAGCATCAGCACAGTTCTGCTGGTGGGAACCAGCCTTTGCAGAAACCTGCTGGCAGTTGAGATAAACCCTTTGCACCACACCTGTTCCTGGAGGGACTGCTGAATGCATCGGTAATGGCCATGGTGCTCCAACTCAATAAATCAAGGGGTGGTGAGAGGCCTGGTTTTGTTTTGGTTTCGTTTTTTGCCTTCCCAAGAAGTATTTTGTTTCTTCAGAGATAATATAGTTGGGAACAGAGAGGTAAAGCTCTGTTTTAACTCCAGTGCTGTTGGAGTACTTAATACATTGAGGAGGAGTGGTGGGATTCAGGCGTGGGAGGAGATGGGCTGCTACTGTCCTTCCTTCAGTCTGGTGGCTGATTTTTAACAAGGGATTGCTGCAGCACCCCCAAAATGCAATTTGCTTAGGCATATCTGAGGAGGTGATCCTTTCCAAAATGCTGCTGCTGGTGTTTTGGTATCAAGAAACTCTGCAGGAGGTATATCTGTACCTCTGTGGGCTGTCTCACCTGGGTAGGTATGTAGGGACACTTGGACGTGGTTCCTGCCTCTGCTAATCCTGTTGAGTGCCAAAATTAAAAAGCCTCTTGTCTCTTGCAAAGGTTCTCTCTCCTATACTTAATTAGACACTAGTGACATTGGCTTTTAAACGGGAATTAGAAAAGCATAGTGACTTTATTGTAGCAGCGTGCACTGAATGGAGATCGGCTGCCCTTTGCTGGGGCAGAAGCTGCTGGCACACAGCAGCTTTTCAGTGGGTGCCTGCCACCTGCTTCCCTCTGCACTTGATGCACCGCGTGTCCATTAGCTGCCAGGCGTGTGGTGAGATGGCAGTGGGCTGCAAATGAGAAGGCTTTGAGGAATAAAAACAAAGCTCGCTCCTGTCTGTGTCCAACACCATTGTGAGCCTTGCAGCAAGAGTCTATAGGGAACTCTTTAAATGGTCCTATAGCAAGAGGAGCAGAGAGGATGGCTGGAAAGACTGTATAGGGGACATGTGTTCACTGCAAGCTTTATGTTGTTTTGCAGTACTGTAGAAATCTCATTTCCAGGGTAGTTAAACTTGCTTTATTCAGAATTCAGTTTATTGTAAACTTGGTTTATTTATCAATATACTCAGTTTATTGATTGTAGTGAGTTTTGATTTTGCAGAGGAACAGGAATCCTTTCTTCTTACAGGCATTTGGAGTGATTGTGTTGCCCAGCACTTCAGTTTTAGGCAGGTTGAGTTTATAATTTAAGTGCTGTTCAGGAGGGATTTACACTCTTTAGGGAGGGCTGAGCAGCACCTTTCTCAATGAATGGTTGGCAAGAGCTGCTGCTTCAGGAGTTCAAACTACCTCACTGACCCTCACCAGCACTGTCTGACTCCCTGCACACCTTGGCATGGGATGTTAAAATGGAGCCTTGTGAGCCCCGACTCACTTCCCACAGCCCTCCCTGGGTCCGCACTGACTGAGCCGAGGTGCTGGGTCAGCCCTCCCAAACTTTCCATCAGCACCCCAATTCCCCTTCCTGAGCAGGCTCCTTAAACCCATCTTCTGCAATACCTCGTTTCCAGAAGGGGCATTAAAAACTTCTCAAAACTGTTTTTTCCCTTTTCCTTTGCTTTGTTAGAGTAGTCTTTATTCACAGAATAAAATTAACACCTCATACTTCCATGGTCTTGTAAATACTTACGGATAACATGAAGTTTCAAAAGGTGGAAAGGTTATTTATTCCAGGCTTTCTTTATTTTGTTGTGCTTTTTTTTTTAAACAAGCACAACCACCAATGTATAGACCTAACTTTGTATAGTTGTTTTGCAGACCTTGCCCATCCATCTGTACTATGTGTTAAGGTGCTATGTTTATACTTTGGTTATTGAGGTTTCGGTTAAAATTTTGTTACCTTGCAAGTTAATAGTAACTGACCCTTGTTTCCTAGTCTCCCAAGACACATGGTGCCTTATTTCCTATTTATTGTTCTGAAACGACTCTTCCTTTTTTCATGTAATGGGCTTAGGAAAGCAGTGTCACTTAACCATTGACAGTCCTTAATATTCCAGTTTTTCAGTGAGTTTTCAACCTGAAAAACCTGCCTTTTGCTTAAACTCGATGAGGAATTGCTCCACCGATGGCTGCGGAAGTTTTTGGTTCATTTCTCCATCTCTACCTTTGGGAGTTGTGCCGCATGAGGCTCTGAGTTACTTTTATTTGGCAGTGGCTCCAGAGAAAAATGCCCATGTTTTGGAACAGAAGTCTACTTTTTGTTGTGGACATTGTCCTCTTCCTCCAGTTTCTTTCTCTCTGTTACGCTTTCCCCCATCTTCTGTATTGCTTTTCTAGTTACCAGAGTTTGCCGCAGCTTGTGCAAGTGCAGCATCACCAGAAGAAATGGGTCCAGATCCAGGCTGGAGTCTGTATGCTTTTCCCAGCCGCCCATATGCAGCAAGGCTACAGCTCTTCAGTGTTACCAAATAATATTATTTCAAAAGCTCCTTATAAAAACATGAGTAATTGGGCAAGTGACAAAGGACTTTCTGTTTATCTTTTTGAACAATGGAAAATACCAAATAGCCACAATTTCTTCCAGTTATTCAGTGTCTTTGTTTCAGAGCCATTTCGTGGGCACAGGATTTAATTCTGCAGGAATGCAGGAAGATGGTGGATTGCTTTAGTGCTAAAAAAGCAAATAAAATTACTAAAATTTTTAAGTTTCTTTACTAGGAAAATACTTTTTACTTGTGCAATACCATTTTTAAAGCCTAAGGAAGATCTTTTTCTGTATATTACAAGTCTAAGGTTATGTTAATAATTAAATGAGACTTTTAAATAGATGCTGATATCGTTTGCCATTCCAGAGAATACTACAGTTTGGAAAAGCTTTGTACAAAGGGTGATGTTTGTACCCTGAGAATAGTAGATTTGGCTTGCAGATAGGAACTAAGCAATTATCAAAACTAACACTAACTAAAACAAAATTATATTGACATTTAATAGGCTGATCAAAGTTAGTAATGCTGATTAAAGTGGGAAATGGAGGAATGTGTGCATTTAAAAGGGAAAACTTCGGAGAAGGAACACTTGCAAATAATTATCCTTGCTCTCATGCAGTTACCAGAAACTGAGTGAGGGTATAGCACAAATAGTGCCACCTTCTGGCAATGTAATGAAAAACATATGCGTGATCTGAGATAGCAGGTACGGGTGATACACTGTTGATATGTGTCAGTGATGGATGAGGCAATGTGTAGGATTAGTCACATATTCTGGACGACCAAAATAATTTTGAGGCATTGGGTCTAAAGAATCTAGATATGGGAAAATTGGATCGAATCCCCTAGGTTTATTTCCAAAATGTGGAAATAAACTGTCTGTAGATGCCCACTCGCTTGCCAGCTTTGCTTCTTGTCTTTTGACATCTCAAGCCCATTTCTTTTAACTCTTCTGCCACGGAGTTGGGCCTCATGGCACATAAAGCTGCTGGGAAGAACTGTGTTTTAATCATGTTTAATTGTTCAATTCTGGTCTCTGGATGAACAAGCATTAATCTCTTTCCAAGGTGGTAGATATCCCTGAGGTCTGCCCAGTTAATAGCCTGGTCGATTCTACAGTTATAATGAATCTGGTTTACTCTGGTCTGGAAGACTTGGCACTTCCCTTCTGGTTGGCATGCCTCTACAACACAGGCAGGAATATCATCAGGGGTCTCACCTGCCTTGTGTTTTGTTTTGCAGGTGGTACCAGAGAGATTGGGTCTGCTCTCACCAGGATGTGTATGAGGCACAGAAGTATAGAGTCCAAACTCCGGCAGTTCTCAAGGTGAGTGGCTCTGTACCTCGCCTGGAGCTTGAGGTTCGTCTTTCATTTGCTACTGGGGAACACCTAAAGCTGTTAACCAGCATTGGCTTTTCAGCTGATCTCTGATCATGTCACTGAGAAGAGCAGTTGTTTTCTCCCCCACAGCACACTAGGTGTTGTGAACGGACAGGATTTCACTGCATGTTCTGGGGACTGGGCTTGTCACCTCAAATCATTCTAAATGCTGTTGGTTTCTGTTGCTTGGTGCTAAGCAGGCAGCTGCTGATGTGACTGACCTGTCTTGGTTTCAGGAGTTTAAGCTTTGTCACTAAGTTTTAAAGCAGCTGCAAGTGTTCTGCTGCTTCCTCAGCTTACTGGAGAGTCCAAATAGCTTGCGGCCAAGAGAGAAACTTTCAGCAAACAATTATGGAAAAGGCAAATTCTCTCATCCCCTTTTAGCAGTTGAAGTTAGGCTGTAGAGGTAATAGGAGAGGATTAACTCATGTAAGCTGGGCTATACATAAGCGACCTACTTCTATAGTAAGTAGCAGTTTGCACGCGTGCCTATTTTAACCAGACTTAAAAGTTACACTTGACCTGAGGTCAACCGAAATGATACTTCACCATTTGCCTAATGACCTGCTATGGTTTTTGCCTTTTAAAATAAAGATAATTGTGAAACTGGCTGTGAGGAGACAACTTTAGTCTCTAGTTACCCCAGAGTTAGCTGTTTAAATGATTTGATCCCAATCTCATTAATTAGTGGAACATTACTAGTGCTGTATCATGGACTCCACTGGTGAGAGGTGGGGCACATTGGTGGGCAGGATGTTGTTCGCTTGTACAACTGCTCTGTCTTCTTGTGCATATACATGTGTTATTTAAGTTCATAGTCTTCATGGCTGCATGAACCTTTACGGTCTCCAGAGTATCCATTTAAATTGCTCTTTGTGTGATAGATGAGTAGGACCTAACTGTTTACATTGGCCTTGTTTCGGGTCACTCCTCTGGTTTACACTCTGTTCCTCACTGTCCTGAACTTCTGCACAGTATTCTGGTTATCTTGTGATGTGNTTTTGATCCAGTCCTTTCTTTTGCTTTCTCCAGCATAAACATTTTTATATTCTGATATTTACATTGTGACACTGGTAGCTGTCACAGCAAAAAGTAAAAATACTCCAATATTGACCTTGGCTCTCTATGTAAGAATAGGGGCATCTGCAGGATTTGATTGCTCTTTGTGTTTTTTCAACAAAATTAGTGCTTTAATTGACTGTCTGATAAACCCACTTCAAGAACAGATGGAAGAGTGGAAGAAAGTGGCCAATCAACTGGATAAAGACCATGCAAAAGGTAGTTACAGAGGAAGAGTTCTTTAATAGGAGTAAGATTGTAATATCAGCTTTTCTTCCTCTTTTCGCGTTTGTACTGGGGAACTGAATGATGTGCTTAAATATGTATAGCAACTTTTCTCTTCTAAAACACTCCTCTCCCAAAATGCCTAACAAATTTTTAACCCTTGCATATACATTTTGAAGGGTTAGTTTGCAGGACCCCACGGGATGGATTGTTTTTCTAGACTGGTAAGCAGTGACTAGTTTTAACTCTGTTAGCCCACTTTCACTGTATGATCTCCAATAGTGCTGAGGAATGGGGATGCCGCATCTATGCCTGCAAAGCCCGGGGATGTAGTTAAAAGCTAACTGTAAGATCATGTTACATCTCAGACGTAGCGCCCTCCAGAGAATGCACAGCCCTGTAAAACATTCAGCATCAGTATTTTATATCTGATGTGATACAGAAACGTGTACCTGGGGAATGTGAAAGCTGTGTCGTTGGACATGGGATGCCCAGAGCTGCAGTGCTGATGACAGCTCCAGAGCTTTCCTGGGGTAATGAGCAGGAGGAAGCAAACTCTTGCACAGCAAGAGCATGTTGGTAGATGCCTTTGGCTTTGCAAAACCTGTATTGGGGATGATGGCCCTCTAGCACGGGTGCTGAAAGCAGGTTGCAGTTCACCACTGACCCTTGAAAATTGAAGACTTTTGCTATGTCTGAAAGAAGCGGCATCACCATAATTTATTTTGGGGAGGGTGAGAACTGATGGGAGGGAGTATGCTTGGCCTCCAAAAGAGGATTTGTTTCTTGCCCCACTACTGCTGTTGTGAAATAGAAGCAGCTAAATCAGTAGCTCTTGAAAAAACTTCCACCTTGTGCTGTGGAGAGTATTAAGCAGGTAGTGAGCAGGAGGGAAGAATCACCTGGGTTCCTGCAGGTAGGGGTGACCCCAGCCAAAGTGACAGTGAGATTTAGGGTTTAGTGGGTAGGCTTGGGTTGGGGGTGCGGTTGGTCCCGGTACAGTTCCTGTGCCCACCACCAGCTTACTTCTGTTTTTCCATCTATAGAAGAGTAACATTGACCTTCTTTGTTAAAGTGTATGTATATATGTATATGCATGCATACCTGCCTTTTATCTTTTCTTTTCTTTTTTTTTTTTTTTTTTTAAAGTACCAGTTTTCATATCTGGTACCTTTAGCATGCCTGGACTAGAGGTGGAATATTTTGTTCTGGGATTTTAATTTCTCCCAGGATTTGCAGCTCGTCTGAAAACGAGGACAACTGCAGTGTGCTGCACTTCATCAGAAGGAGCTGGCAATGTGACCCTTCCTTGGGCAAAGTTTTAGCACACTCTCCCTCTGCCTGACTCTCATGCTGGAGAGGGATCACAGGATATTCTCTACCTTGCCATTTCTGGATACTTGTTTTTGAACACAGATGTTTCGAGAAACCTGTCATCTCTTGTTTTCCATTCCTGAGAGTGGATGAGTCTCTGAAATGAAAAGCACTCTAATTTTGTACTGTCTTCTCAGTTGTTATTTCTGTAAAGTCTTTGTTTATTTGGAAAAGATTTTGGTATGTGAATGTGCTCACACCCTAAAATGTTATATTAAGCCAAACTTATAGGCACTACAAAATGTTGAGTTCTAAGTCACTTTGATTAATAGCAGCTGTCCTCTTAAAATTTGTAGTCTAATGTCTTTAAACATAGCCTTTTCTGTGAAAAACATTCAGCAAGTATGTTGATAATAGTGACTGTGTGTTTTTTTAGAATACAAAAAAGCTCGCCAAGAGATAAAAAAGAAATCATCTGACACACTGAAGCTACAGAAGAAAGCGAAGAAAGGTAACTTACTTCCTACTTGTACTGTTAAAAAACCTTTTGTGCTGTGTTCATTGACAAAGATTGAACAGCCATAGGACTTTTTATTGTAATAATTTGGTCTCCTGTAACGTGTTCCTGGTACGTACTTGAACACCAGGGTACAATTGCTATGTGTCATTTAAATTATACTCTGAAGCTGCTATCTAATGTTCTTATACAGAAGCCTTAAAACTGTTTGTACAAAGTCAATGATGCTTTAAAATAGAGCAGTTGCTGCTAACTTATTCCTGTTAGGAATGTTGACATTGTAACGTGACTTGTGCAGACACCTGTGAAATTTTCTAGAATCTTTTGGAATAATATAAAAAAGCCATTATATAAATGTTCTGTAACTATTAACATTTCTCACTGTTCTCCCTTTCTACCACCTTTCTTCTTTTTTTTCTTTTTAACAGCCTGTAATCTCCTAAACCTTACATTATTCCTCAGTGTGAGAAGGTGGCATGGGTTGTTGTCAGGGGGAGGGCACTTGGCAACCACAGAAAACTAAAGATGAGTAAGAAAAGAAAGGGAGTTCTCCACAAAGGCAATCTGTCTTTTTTAGCAGCTGAATCTCATGCTCCTGTTGCTCTCCCACCACCATCTTGTCACAGGAGTTTCATCATCATGTTAATGGAAACATGCATCACTGATAGCTGCAGCAGTGTCATTGCTAAGGGTTTTACTTGACCAAGTGCAAACCCCACCAAGCTTTGGAAAAGTGATACGGAGCTTGTATGGAAGCAGACTTTCAGGTTCCCTTTGCTGGCACTAGGCTCTTCCCAGCTGGGTAGGAAGTGTTCTTTGAGCAGCTCTCAGCCTGCAGGTTGCAACTTGTGCTTTCCCTTGTGCCTAAAAACTGTGTGAGCCCAGGGACAAACAAAATAAATGCTGGGGCGGGGAGTTTCTTGAACTTTTAAAATTGTATGTTACCCAGAACAGGTGAACTGTCTTTAAGTGTCCTTCCTAATAGGTGAGTCAATAATTACACTGGCAGAAAGTCACATGATTGGAAAACTGCTCTTGGAATTTTATCTGACTTTAGATGAGGGAGGGAGAGATGGAAGCAAGCAAGAGGGAGCTTAGCTCAGTAGGCTCTGTGTGTCTGTCTGTGGAAAAGTTTAGTGGTTTAAATCAGAATGGTCATCTTTAGGAGGACATTTTTTGTGATCAGATTTTATTTGGGGGTGATGTGTATCATGTTTCACATTTTATGTGACGGAATTGTCTGACTTCAGACCAACAGCTTTAGAGAGTCAGTGATAGTCCCTCTGTTTCTTTTCCTTTCTTCCCCCCTTTTCTGGTCTCATCACTTCTTGTCCCTGTGTGATACAAACAACCCCTCAATGCATGGTAGGGGAGAGCTGAGAAAAGCATGTCCGTGATCTGGGAAGGAACCATTTTTTGAACCTGTTTCTATGAATTGACAGCTATCAGGCTCCATCTCCCTTTTCTCCTGCTTCTGAGTATTGAATAAATCAATCTGCAACCTTGGAGGAAGAGACAGCATTTTCTATAAGGTGGGAAGAGGAGAGAGAAGCACTTAAAGCCATCTGGAAAAAAAAACCCCACTCTTCTCATAATGCAGATGCCACTGTAGGTGTCTGTCAACAGTGGTTAAAGCCAAGTGGACTTTCTCCTTGGATTTTCTGCATTCTTACCTCCCTCCCCAAATGTGTGCCATGTCTAGTGACAAGAGTCAGCACACTTGTGTCTTGTTCTCCTTCAGGATTAAACATCTTTGAGCAGGGAGTGGAACAGGCCTCATTTTGCTGTCATTTTTATAGCAGCCATGCTGTGATTGAAGACTACTTTTTTTTTTTTTTAAAATGTCATTCCCTTGATTAATTTTGCTGTTATGATAGCTTTTGGAGTTGTCGATGAACCTGCTGTATATCTGTGCTGTATCCCTCAGAACTGCTGTCACACACATGGTGTTTGGGTCCAGAGCACAAACCCAATGGGACTGAGGTGGGCTTAAAGCTCGCCGCAGAGGGGCACGTATGGGGAAGGTGGAAGTGATGAAGGCTCACAGGTAGCCAGTACAGGGGAAAGGAGGAACTGCAATATTTTTGAGGAGCTGAGAGTTGTTCTCATGGCCCCTGAGCAGGAGAGGTGCAGTGAGGTGCTGAGGCTCACATGGATGTGAGAATGAATGCCCAGAGCAGCTGGCCTTCTGGGTTCCCAGCACGAGGGGGTGGGAGGTGGAAGTTCACCCTGTCTTCTTGTAAGTTACCTACAGTGCTTAAATATAGAAGAAAAAGTGGCACATGCTTTTTCCCCTCTTTGCCTTTTTTCATCCCTACCTTGAAGGAATAAAGCATTGGTCTGAGTGCAATGTCAAATGTTGTTGTGAAAACTTTTTTGTATGTACCCACCTTGACAGATCTGTTTCATGTGCTACACGGTGAAGTATGTTGCACTTGCTGTCACTGAGGGATAAAAAAAATCAAGAAGGGGTTTATTTATAAAATGATAAAGCTGCAGAAGTGATGCTGTTTTAGGTCACTAATGAGGTCTGAACTGTGGGCAGGGAAACTCTTGGGTGAAACTCCTGGCAGGCATGTGGCTGAGTGCATGAATGTCTTACTGTGTCTTCAGCTCCACTGTTTCGCTGTTGCTCAGACTCACTTTTTTTGTTCTGTTCTTCTTCAAGCAGGATCTGTACCTTTGATTTTTCTGTAAAGTTACTGACTCACCTGTGGGAACTCTAAACCAACTAATTCATTCCCTTCCTAGCGCTTGTAAGAATATTTTTGAATTAACCTTATGATCATCTGTGGGCAAGTGCGGTGTTTGCTGAATTCTGGATTTGCTTAAATACTATGCATGCTACTAAAAACGTCCTTCAAGCTTTTTCTGTTGTGACTGGATGGGAAAGTGGTTTTCTTGTGCTTTGGGCAGCTTCAGATCTAGTAGCTCAGATATAACCCTCTCCTTTTCTCATTTGTGACATGGCAGTGGCGTCCTCTCTCCGTGCTGCATCAGGCTGCAGAGGCTTCCTCTCACAGCCGACGGCTGCAGCATGCGTAGCAGTTCCTTGCTCCTTGCCTGCATCCCAAGGATGTTTGGGAGAAAGGGCCATGGGCTGCGTGGCTTATCCTGGCAGGAGTGCTACAGGTTGAGCACCCCACCTTAGCTCTGAGGGGCTGAATTTGTTGGGGTTTGCTTGTACTCTGGCTTGTATATGGTTTGTTTGTTCTGGTTCCATGCGGCCAAGTTGAAAGTTCAGGCCGGGCATTTAAGATCATTTATTAGAAATTATGTTTGCAGAGTAGGTGTGTTAATTGCAATAAAGGAGTTTCCAAAGCTTGAAGTGACAGGGAAAACACCGAGCTTTCCAAACAAAACAAAAAGGTGTTAGGGGTCCTTATTGGAATTTTGCTTGAATGTATCTGATAAAATTACAAGTCTGTGTGTAAATGAAGGTCTTGCATTTCAAAAGACCTTACAGGGATAATTTTTATTCTTTTTGTTGTCTTTGACTATTAAAAAATTAAAAATCCATGTAAAGTCTAAATATATGTAGTCTAAATAGGATCCTGGTACACCCCCCAGATCCATGCAGTCCCTGGGGATGTCATGGTGATCTTCAAGGTGCATCCTTTTCCTTACGCCCTTGTTCCCAAGGGGAACAGGCCTGTAGGACATGTTGCCCACCCCAGCATTGAAACTTAGCTCATCTGAACAGATGAAGCTACATAGTACACGGAACGGCATACATCTTCTAAGTTGCTCCTTGTTTTCAGACAAACATTGGACATCAGAAGTCAGCCCAGCTAACCTGAGTCAGCAGAATATTTATGCATATATTTAAAATAAATTCCATGTTCAGGTTTCTGCTGAGTCAAAGCCTCATAAGTGGATCCATAGCTGCTAGAAGCTGTTGATGCTGTATTGAATTCAGAGGAGAGACAGCAGCTGTGGCTGCATGTAACCATTTTGGAAGGTTAACAAAATGCATGATTCTTAGTTTAAAAAAAAAGCATCAAGTGACTAAGTTAAAATATAACTGAATGTATATGTAAAATTTGGAGTGCATGTTGGCTTTATTTTCTGTATTTCAGCTTGGCTATTAATGATTAACTAGACAGGTTTCTCTTCTGCCTGTAACTTGACTGGTAGGTTTCATTTTCAGGTTCTTCATGTGACACTGTGTGTGAGCTTTGAGGAAAATGTTTAAATCCAAGCAGATTTGTGAAAAGGACTTATATGTAACGCTCCCAATAACACAACACGTTAATGTGAAAACTGTGGTTTATCTCTAAGCCATCCATAGAAGTTTCTGCAGAGTGCCCTTAACATTCAGTACAACATTTCATCTTGTGTGCCATCAACACTGAGTATCCAAACTCTACTACAACCTCTACTTTTGAGTATGCAGCAGTTTTGGAAAGTATTCCTACTTTTAATGAAGTTAAGAGGGTAGAACATGATTATTAATTTACTGTAATACTGCCAAAAGTGCTTTTTCTTCCCCTCTTCCCAGTGAGCAAAGATGAGCTGTTTGTGTTTTAGAGCCTTTGCAGCTGTTTCTGTATTACACTCTGGTCTTTGAAACTGTAATAATGTTATACTTCTCTCAAGGATGATTGTGCAAACCCCATGACTCTTAACCCCATATGAAAAACATAAAGCTCATCAATGTAATTATAACTGAAGAACATCTTAGTTCTTAAAGCAAATGCTGACCTTCTCATTCAAATACTTGCACTCTTTCTTGGCACTTGCCTGGTCTGGAGTGGCAGGCTGGGGAGGCAGGACCCCTGGCCAGACCTTTTCTCAACCAGGAGATAGCCTTATTCCTCTAAATTGATCAAGTGGGGCATGATGCCTGAAGTGAGAGCCAGGACTCACTGTGGAGTCAGTATGATACACCTCAGGAGGAGGGAAGCTAATGAGCAAATTATCCTTATCTGTTGCAGGGAAAAAAATCCTGTGTGGATGAGGCCATGGTGTCTGTGGAGGTTTTTTGGTGTTTTGGTTTGGTTTATTTTCCCCCCCCTGCAAGCTTATAATGTAAGCTCCACTTCATAAAAATTCAGGGAAGACATGTTGCAAAATCAGTGACTGGGGATACTTCTTTGATTTATTTTCATTCCTTGAGTTTTGAACGCTTCTTGATAGTTCCCCTTTTTTTGAAAACAAGCCAGGTTTATTGCAAAACTTTATATATAATAAAGTTTTTTTAATTATAATACACATATCATGGTTAATCTTTTTGATGTTCTTCCACATTGCATCAGCAATTAGTTTTTCATTTAATTAACAATCTATTAATGTAATTGCAGTAGAGAACATCAAAAAGCTCTGTGGTTACTAATGAGGCACCTGCCTAGAGTTTTGCAAGTTCGAGTTCCCTCTTCCCTGTGAGGGTATAAGCTTTGTGCCACTTCGTCAGCTTGACCAGAGTTTGACAGATGTCTGTTGTGCACTTTCTCTGAAGCATGGGTTAACATGTTCTCACCTAGCAATCTGCAAGCTAAACAAAGTTCCTAAACTGGTTTAAGTCTCTTAAAATAAAACTGTATGGTAAATAACCAGGAGTTTAATTTGCAACAGCTCATCAGGAAGCAAAGCTAATGCATTTGTCTTATCAGCAATGGAAGAAGTCAAAATAGTCTAGTCCAAACTGCTCTCTCTCTTGTCTTGGCACTGATTATAATGTTTAAACTCTAGGAATGCTGGAATACCAGTTTGACTTTTTTTATTTTCCTTTCTGTGTCAATTTTGTGTCCTGCAATTTCTCACCATGCGCACCTGCCTGACAGCTGAGGCTCTGGGTAAGTCGTCTGTGCCTTGCTGTAACCCTGGTGGCTGGTTATTGTAGCCCTTGCTGTGGCCTCTTTATGGTGTCTGGTCTCCACTAACTGCCTAGACTTTAATTTCTAATGAAACTAAAATATCGCCTAATCTTAATGAACAAACCAACTTTTGATTTGTTTTCTTTTGGCATCTAATTGGAACACTGTAAAATGAGTATTGTAGATAAACCTCTGGTTTATTTTAGAAAGGGATTAACATGGACTGATAAATCATGTCACAGTTGGGAGAGAAGTTAAATGGAATAGACACGTCTTCAGGGTTATGTTCAAATAATTGAATATCTTATTGCTAATATGACTTTTAAAGTCTAGAGCTTAAAGTCCTTAGTGTTGTTCTTTGTAAACCTGTGATCCAAGTCCCTCTTTTTTTCTGAAAATCGCATGCACCTTTCTTAACCAATAGATAAGAAATCCCTATATTTAACTTCATGCTGGGGAAGGGGTGGAAATCAGCATCACAATTGTCTCCTGCTGCCTGATCACATCTCAAATCTGTTTAAATTGGAGTGTTGTTTCAGTTGTATTGCAAATTTAAAGTACTTGCCTTGAGATCTTTTTGTGAATGAAACGAGGTTTTTCTGAATTTGAGAGAAATAAACATACCTTCACTTGTAGGTGTAATGATGTAGGTGTTGCCCTTTGGAGAAGCCTGGATTGATTAGATTGGGAGACTCTCAACCAAGGTGCCTCACCTGGGCTCCTGGAGCTGGACACTGTGGTGCCTGCTGCTTGTCCCCTTTTTTGAAACCACAATTTGTGTTTTTCCTGGTTTGTAATTAAATCTGGAAGTTTCCTTTGGTAACTTGGAGCTTTTCTTTTAAGGGACAGCTTAGCACTTTTGAACATTAGCAGCTGATTCAGATCTCCAGTAGCCACCAGAAAGACTCAAGATTTGGTTGCTGAAGGGGTCTGAAGTTAACCCCAGCAATGAGGTTTTCTACCTTTCTGTAAACAGTAGTAGAACTCTTCCGTTCTCAGACTAGATGCATGTGAGTTTATTTTTTGGCTTTACTGTGCAGGACTTAGAGGGGTTATTCATCCTGGCAGCTGAAACAGATATGCTCTTGTAAAGAAGGTGATTTGGGAATTAATGACTTGGAGCCTGCTATGGTTTGTACGAGTTGAGGTGTACTCAGCATTGTCTCACACAGTGTAAATTCTGCCACTCTGTAAAGTGTCCAGTATTCAATATTCAAGTTCCATGCAGACACCTAAAAAAATGAGAGGGAGCACTCCTTAAGTGAGAAAGTGGAAAATAATAATTTCTCCAATATTTGCTGCGTTACTTTGTCAGTAACAGCATTAGCTTTAGTAGTCAGACTTGCACTGAGAGCATTTAAAAATCATTGTTCTCCTTTGCTATTGCTGACAGCTTTGCTGGTTTAAGTTGTCTTATAAAATACAGGCATGAAATTGGGTTGAAAATTGGATTTACCTTTTTCTTTCTTCCTAATACATTTCCTTTACTAAAGTTCTTTTTGAACAATGGTTATTTAAGAAGCTGAATGAGGCTTTCAGCCAGGATTCACACAGAACACTGTAAAACTGAGATTTTAATGCATGCTGGTCCTTTAAAGCTCTTGCATGTCATGGTAATGATGTGAAGCACCTGCTCTGAGGGTAACATATTAAGACTGTCCTTGGAGTAGCAGTGTATTCATGTTAATATTGATGAGAAGCAGTTCAGCTCTCTGCAGTTCATTAGCTGTTACTTGCCTGTGTCAAGCCGCAAGTCCCCGGGCTGTTGGAGCATGGTGCTGTTGGAGAAGTCGGTCCACAACTTCTGGTCTTGCATTTCTGCTCCTCTCTGCAACACCAAAGCTTCACTTTGAGACAGGCTGGATTGAATTTCTCCTCGGTTTTCAGATTGTTGACTCGTTCTTCTGAGTGTAACCGGACATGCTCTGCAGAACCATCCCTACATCACGTTCATGTCTGGCTGGTTGCAGACCGGAAAGTTGTGGCTACATTTGATGCTTTTGACCATTGCTAATGCTGGTTGCTTTGGTGGGTCATTCAAGCCTGTCTGCAGCTGGGGTGGGAGTGTCCTTCCAGGTGCACTTTTACAGCTGCTCCATGATGAGACTGTTCTGGAACTATTTTCTGTCATTACAATAGCTGTGTTGGTTTGGAAATGCTTCCAAACAGGTAACCTAAAGGCCGGAGAATGTGGGCTGGAGAGAATAATCAATTGCTGATGTTCCTTATGAAAGAGTGACTCATGTCCACAGCAAAAATAGTGCAATCAGTTGTCAGGGATGCCGTAGACAAGTGACCTTCCCCTCATAATTCAAAGGGGAAGAGAACTGCATTGCTTTCCAGTGGTCGATGTTCCCTTCTGAGATACATAGTGGATTCAAACTAGTGGAGAGCCAAGGTGGGTGAGGACCAGAGGTGATCAGCAGTTGACCCTCACATCCTCCATGTCTTCTGCGTGTAGGATTGCTGTTAAGGGCCTGTGCTCTGCTCTGGTTAGCTAAGGAAACTGGTTAAATTGGGCTGAGATCTCATCCCTCAAATTCTAAGCTGTCTCAGTGCCATGAGAGGCAGCTGGCATTCAGGGAGTGGGAAGAGTTATGCCTGATTTCAAAAGACTTGCTAGATTGATGTCTGCATTATGGAGCTTTCAAAGGATGTTAATAAAGCTTTCCTGCTCCTAAAGGATGAGTTGTGAGGAGACATCAGGAGAGAGCTGTATTCATGCCACGTAAACATCTGATGTCAGAGCCTTATCTAAATGATTCACCTAAGCTTGCTTCCTGCTCTGAATTATAGCCCGGACAGCTTGTGTGTTTTCACTGACTACATAGGTGCCCAAGAGCCATAGCATAAAAACGGGTCTGTGAAAGTAGCAGTGAGGAGATGGTATGTCTGTTAATGTCCCGACTCACTTAAAGGAATAAAGTGGAAACTTCATAGAGGTACAGAGTACATTGGAGAGTGATGCAGTTTTATGCGCGCTTTTGCCAAAGGGTTAAAATACACAGCTTGAACATTATGCTGATAACTTCCTTGAATTGAGTGAGTTACGCAGGTGTAAATGAGGTTTATTTTTGCCACATTTTTGGGTGCTTTTGTTGCTCTGGTCCAAGACCTGCTGCTCTGTGAGGTCCGTATAAATTACCGAAATTCACTATAATTGAACCCACTTTATCAGTGGAGTCCAGTTGCTTTCTAAGTATATGTCTTCTCACTGTGTAGGCGAGTGCATTTAACAAGGATTTACTGTGTTAAGTGCATGATCATATGATGGAGCAGCTGAATGTTTACAGCAGTTCTCAGAGTTGAACTAATGAATGCGTGATTTAGTTTGCAACTAATATATTTTGCATTTGCTGCATCCACAGTAGTGAGCCGGTATCTAGGTTTAAACAGCAGGAGATTATTTCACCTGTTGCAATTTCCAGGCAGCTCTCAAGGGGTCTGAGCAATAAGGCAAGTCTCAGTTTCATAAGGAATTTGAAAGAACAACTCTAGAGAAGTATAAAATGTTTAATTGTTGCATCTGATAGCAAAGCAGACTTTGGGGAAGGGCCTGAAATGTACAGAATGGTCTTCAAGCAGAAGGGCCCAGTTTGTCTCCTAAGGATGACAGATGAGAAGGCACAGGACCTTCAGGGAGTCATCCTAAACTCTTGGTTCTCACAGATGCCAATTTTGAGCGAGGAAGCAGGTGACTGCAACTTCAGTCTATTATTGTTAAAGTTGCTTACTTCCAAAACAATTCTATGACCACATTACACCAGTCAGCCTGATCTACAGGATCAGGCACTGGGTGTTCCTGCTGGCAGTTTGGTACCCAGGTGGCCTTGGGGGTGGCCGTGCCAGTGTTGAACTGCATGTGATTCTTCAAGGATGCATTGCAGAGCTCTGCTTGTGGGTATCTGTGCGGTTTTATCTGGACTATGTCTAACTCTGTACAGAGGAGGTTTGGATATATCCGGTCTGTAATGCCGCTAAGCCAGTGTCATTCTCTTTGCTTCCATTGCTGCTGACTTTCCTGCGGCTCTGGCTGTGTATCGGTGCAGGGCAGCTGACGACTTCACCTCACTCTGGAGTACTGAAGAAATACATATAATAAGGCAAAGGTTTTCCTTTGTAACCCTGACCTTCAGTCATCTGCATTGTGTACTACACACACCCAGAGACTTTTTTCCTCCTCTTGCTCACAGCTTTATATCCTCTATGCAGAAAGGTTATGGTCCATAAAAATTTATTTGGGGTAGCTGCTTGTAACTCAGCCACCATTTTTCAATGTAATCTTCCTGCTATTTAGCAACAGTGGCATGGTTATGTACCTGGATACTTAATTTGCATGTGATGGTGTTTCTGGGAGATTTGAGACAAATTTGTACTGAGGTTCTTTGAAATATTTAAGGGCATAAGCTGCATGAAAACATCTTGCAACTGCAACATTGTTGGCTCAGTAATACTATGGCTAAGCAGCTGCCCTTCGTTCTAGAGGAATAAATTTTTGCTGTGATGCAGAGTAAGCAGTTGGTGCAGAATAAGGTACTTAACTGTCACAGAAAGTTTTGGTATTGAATTGACTATAATTAACACAGTGAAGCTTTTTGATTGCAAAACACTGGATTTTTTTTTTATTTCCATAGACAAATACTGGATATTAATACATATTTGAGAAGTTGATAGGGGTTTTTTGGGTTTGGACTTTGGAATGAAGAAAACTGTTCTAGCAGTTGCTTGTGTAGAGTACTTGAATCCAGTGGTCCAACGATCAGTAATATGTCCTTAATACGACCTCACGTAGGAGATTCATCCACTCATTTAGTGACTACGCAAAGTTGTCATTAGGACCTTGCTAAGCACAAAAGTAGGAAGGAAGAGGAATATATCTGGGGTTAGTGATTAATACTCTTCCAGTTAGTAAGATGCTGATTTTCAGCAAGGATGATGTGAAGGGTTTCTACAGCTAACACTTTGAGAAAGTCCTTATGTGAAATGCTGTCTTTGGCTTGTTGAAACCTTTTGAATTGAGCTGGATTTCTATTCTATGCAAAAGGGGAAAAAAATAAATGCTATGCAATGCTTGACTTAATTGGACAAAAACCCCTTACTAATTTGAATTAAGGGAAAATGCTGGTTGAGACTTGAATTGCAAAAGCACAATCTGGTAGCAGTGCTCGTGGAAAATAAGGTCTTCCTCTATGGAGATCCACAGTTTTGATAAAATGTACTCTTGATTGTTTCCTGCATACAGGACGGGGTGATATTCAGCCCCAGCTGGATAGTGCTTTACAAGATGTCAATGATAAGTACCTGCTGCTTGAAGAAACCGAGAAGCAAGCTGTCAGAAAAGCTCTGATTGAGGAGCGTGGTCGATTCTGTACCTTCATCTCGATGCTGCGGCCCGTGATAGTAAGAACTCTCCATTTTAAGTCGGTACAATTCACAAATTAGATAAGTGGCCCAAAGCCTCTAAAAAGAATAGCTCATTATGTCTTAGGAATGAGTTTCTAGAGCCAAAATTCAACCTGCATCTCTCCCTAGGAAGTGGTGAGAGTTGGGACCTTTCTTGTACGCATTTGGAGTAGTTCAGCGACCAAAGAGACTGAATAGTTTCAAGATGATTAATGGGGAAACGATGGGCACAAAGACTTAAGTGGGCTTCAGTTCCGTATGCACACTGACCTGAGACATCGCTACTGCAGTTTTTTCCACTGCTTTTTTTCTTAACCTCACGTTTTAATATAAATCTTCCTTACTCCCACTCCAGTCCTAGGACTGATAAATGTTTCAAGACCTCCCCTGTGTATATAATGACATTATCTGACAGATTGCAGGCTGCTTCCGTGCAGTTTTCTGGCAGGTCTTTTCCTCCTACATGACAGCTTTTTCAGTTCATTGAAAAGGTTTGAGTGTATTTTCATCATCTCAGGTTGTCTGAAGCCCAGCAATGAATCGTTTATGGCTTTGTGCAAGCACGATGCATTTCTGAAGGGTCTCCAGTGTACTGGGAAAATGTTCCCAATGCTTGTTTACAAAGAGGATCAGTCTCAACAGAAAACCATGATTAGAGAAGAAGGGAGGTGATGGCTGAGCAGGAGGTGAATTCCAGACTCTGAGGACCTGGGTGAAATTACCATGGTAGCTAAGGGATTGCTATGGTAACTTACAGTGCAGGAATCATCTGAGCTGTTGATGTAGCTTGAGCCAGAATGAATCATAGATGTTTTTAATGCTCTGTACCTGTATAGTACCTTTATGTCAAAGTTTCCAAAAACTAGCAAAAAGTACGAGTTTAACCCCTGTTCACATTCAAGGTTAAAATCCTTAGGGCAGATTAGTGAGTATACATAGAAGAGTTAAATCTTTTCCAAATGCAGCAAAAATGACACTCTTTTTTTCTGAAGATATCACAAAAAGAAGGCTGAGACTTACTTATCTCATTGATGAGAGAAAAGATTTCTGGGCCTCAGAACTTACAGCTATCTTAAAGTAGTTATAAAACTCTAAATTAATATTTTCAACCCTCTTTCATAAGAAGTGATTGCTTAATGGACAAAGAAAAAGCAGCTCCACTGGGCATTCCCACAGTCATCAGCAAAAAGAAAAAGGTTGTGTATTGTGTTATGGGTCTGATTTTTAAAACCAAGGCTGTGATTAGCCTTGCTCTTTTGTCTTTTCAGGAAGAAGAAATATCAATGCTAGGAGAAATAACCCATTTACAAACCATATCTGATGACCTGAAAAGTCTTACCATGGATCCACACAAGTTGCCATCTTCAAGTGAACAGGTTAGCTCTTGTTACCTGGAAAACATTTTTATTTGTAGCTTGTACCCACTGGTTTTCCTTTTGTGTTACAAGGAATATTGACTACTAGTATTAAGTGACTTAATATTATGTTTTGTAGATGCTTCACTGCAGCAAGGTCATTTTTAACGTAAGCAATTTTAAAAAAGTTGATTTTGAAATACCACCTGAGTGCTTCTGAAGTATTTGGCGAGACCAGTGTGAAGTGGTAGCAGTAATACTTTGAAGAGGATGCCCAGTTTCTGCTGAGACTGTCATCTCCTTGCCCTGTACATTTGAGCATCCCTGTCTTTATGTGGTTGCGAGATTGCTGGGATTAGATAGCTTGATGGAGTCTTAACGTTTGAGCATTTTGCGTGCTGTCCTTAAAATGCAGAGGAAAATGTGTATCACTAAATGACTCCAAATGGGACCTTTTTCTCCAACCCTGCTGTGTGAACTCAGTTTTCTTGTCATACCTTAATCACCTTATCGTTGACCTAGAAGTGTAAAGGAGGGAGGCTCTGCTGTATTTGAATATTGGATTTTTGATTAATTTTTTAAAATATGACCATTTTTAAACTCTTAAGGTTGTAATAGGTTTTTCAAGGGGAAAAAAAGAAAACCACAGCTCACGGCATAGATAAAATAAATCTCCAGTTTACTTTGTGAAGATTTTTCCATTCAAATCTAAACTTTCCTTCTGTGATAGCAGCCCTACTGTTGAAGTGTAGTAGCCAAGGATGAAGCTGAGTCTCCTGTGTAATATATGTAGTGTAATTCTGGAAGAGAACTGAGACTGGATCAATTGGCACTGAAAGTTTGTAGTGGTGATGAATGTTGTATGACAAGCAGATGCTTTCTGTTAATACGGGAAGAAATTTTCCATGTCCTTGATGCTATTGGTTATCTTTCATCAGGTAATTTTAGATTTGAAAGGTTCTGATTACAGCTGGTCTTACCAGACTCCTCCATCCTCTCCCAGTACTACCATGTCCAGAAAATCTAGTGTTTGCAGGTAAGTAGACTGGTAATATTTAATTTTAACCTGTTTGGGGGCAAAGGGAGGCAAGTCCAGACTGTGGAATGGATTTGTATGCATACTTAAATCTTAAGTAACAACGCTTAATGAAATCAATCCCTTGTGGTCTTTATCTGTTTAAGTGTGTGACTGGGAGTATTAAAAAGGATGGGCATGACTGAACAACTTTTGAACTCAAGACAACTTGAAGATGCTTTTGATTCAGTTCTCTTGGATCCATTTCAGATCAAAGAGCAGACTACTGATCTAAGCTCTGAGATTGTTCATTCATAATTTCCTTTTCTGTTTTTCATGTGATGACTTTTTAGATTATTCTAAGTAGCTGTTACTAGTCAGTAAGTTAAACTGTTTGAAAAGGAAAAACATCGTTGGCAATTGCCCTATCAGTCTGGTAGATGGAAATGCTTTTTTGATACAAGTTTTTTTGACTGTTTAATGCTGTCTAATGCTGTCCTGAAATATGTTGAAACACTGGATTCTGTCTATCCTTTCTCCTTAAAAACTGTTTTCTCTCATAAAACAGTTTATTAGCATGTTGCCCCCATTCCCTGATGTCTACATTGACTCTTTCCTTTTACTGAAAAGGAAGATATCCTATTGTGTATTCTGCTAAACATCTTTCTAGCTGCTCTCGAGTGATTACCTTTTAGTTTGCTTTATGAATAACGTACTACAGGTTCCCTGTGTACAAGCAAAGTTACCTATAGCATGTCAGAGCAAGTGAACATGACTTCTTCTATGTACCTACTTGTCTCTGCATGCAGATATATATAAAAAAAACTTCAGTACTTTTATATATATATATGTGAAAACACGCATATTTAGAGCAATGAGCACAGGCTTAAAGATGCAATATCCTGAAGCTGTAAAAGAAAATGGCAAAAAAAAAAAAAAATCTATCATCTGTTCCTAATCAACCTCATCTTTTTGTGTGGTAAAACCTGTATGGCAACAGACTGTTGCGTATGGGCAAAATAAGGCAGAGCTCCTCTTCCCCTGCTCCAAGCTGACTTGTACATCTTGTGTGTTACATGGAATTTGTGAGCAGGAGGTGCAGTCCTCACCCATGTGTCCTTTAGAGCCATCCCTTCTGCTAGTCAATGGGCTCCTGCCAGCAAAGGTAGGAAGCTGCCTTCAGAGTGATACATCCTGCTAGTCCTGCTCAGCCACCCCAGCAGGAAACTTCAAAGGCTCCCACATGGCAGCTGGCATGTCGTTGCTGTCATTCATGGATACTGGAGATTAAAAATCAATCTCTTTGTTTGAAAAATCAATATTTTTTTTCATGGATATTAATTTGGGATATTTAATTCTCTGATCGCCTTTCTTACTAACTAAGGCTACATACCCAGAGGCTTGACTTCACTCAATGTGCAGCCACATGCTCTTTGTCTGGTAGAAAGCCTTCATGTGAGTGAAACTTGTCCCAGGTACTCTGAAGCATGGGGTTTTGGTGATGTGTTCAAAAATCTCGCATGTTGACCTGCTGACTGCAATAGCGTGCCTAGAGGCAGACTTTTAGATGAACTGTGATGCCTTTGGACCCCCTGCTAGAGATCCCATTGAAAATTTGGGCCATGGTGCAAGAGCAACAAGGTGTAAGTCAGGAATAGGAGAGAGCCGTCAGCAGACATTTTTTGTGCAAGTGCTGGGCAAAATGCTAGAGAGGGCATGTAGCGGTTCCTTTGTCCCTAACTTGACTTTGAACTCTGAGTGGTTACCGGATTTGATCATTTGAGTGAAATTCAAGGTAAAATGCCATTTTCTCTCTGGTCATAAGGGATACTGCAGCTGCTTACAGTTCTTTATGGATATATATGTGCATATATATATATTTAAATTTACTTTGTCAACATTTTTTCTTTTCCGATTTATGCTGCCTGTTGCTAGAGACATGTGGAATGTTAATTGTACTGTATATGGGTCTCTCCCCACCCTGCCCTTGTGTCTTTTCCTCTCCCCTTTCCTTTCTTTGTTCCTTTTGTCTCTCACAGCAGTCTGAACAGCGTTAACAGTAGTGATTCCCGGTCCAGTGGCTCGCACTCGCACTCACCTAGTTCACACTATCGCTATCGCAGCTCCAATCTGCCTCAGCAGGCACCCATGAGGCTGTCCAGTGTGTCCTCCCATGATTCTGGATTCATGTCCCAGGATGCTTTCCAGTCCAAATCGCCATCCCCCATGCCACCAGAAGCACCTAACCAGGTACGTGCAAGCATGAGAACAAAAACCTGAGTGTGAGCTGCACTCTGTAACTTGGCTCACCTTTCACAAAAAGGATCTGGTGTGGTTTTGGGATACCTTGGAGTCAGGTTAAACACTGAGGGTAAGGTTTGTCTCACCGCACTTCATCCATCTAAAAGTTGGGCTTCTAGCTGGAGTGATTTATGCTGCTTTTGCAGTTAGCACTGAAAAAAGGGATGAGTTGCTCTTGGGGGATTTGGCTTTCACTCTGGCCCTGGAAGGATCCTAGGTGCCTAACTTTCAGATACATATAGATGAGAGAGAGCAAGAAGTCCCACCTTACAGGAGGGAATAATATTCACTTTACCCACTGAGGTTACGAGTTAATATCCTGCATAGATTGCAAGTTCTTAATATCTGGTGGCTGTTCATGGTTTAATGGACAAATACTGGTGCCAGAACAGCCTTCTGACAGCCTTAGTATTGATAGTGGTAGCTTCAGCATCAGAGAGACGACTTTTACTCCTCCTTGCAAAGGGTCTGGAATACTCAAAATGCTATTAGCAGTGTCATATGAAATTGGTTTTGCTGTTTTTTGACATCCCTTTCTGTGGATGGTCTTGCTCTTTTTGACTCTCAGTTGAGCACCTTGCGGAAGGAAATAAGGCTTCTGCATGAAAATGAGAGGTATTTTTAATTCTTTATGGAACCCTTTAAGAAATGAGTATATGTGTAGTCATATATGATAATACACTGAACCCAGTCAAACTAAGAGGATTTCACTATAAATATAAGCAAAACTTTTCCAGAGCATTTTTTGGTGTGCAGAAGGATGTTGCTGCTCTATTTGTTCATGGCATCATTCCTGTAAAAACTAGATGGCCGCCTGCAGGCAGAGGTTTGCACGCCTCCATGGCATGTGTCTTCCAGCACCTGAATTTTCTTTTCTGTTTTGGGCTTTTTTTAACAAATCACACGGCAACTGTAGTATTTTTTAAACAAGGCTGAACTGCCATCTTGCATTATAAATCCCATTGTAAATCCTAGTTACAAACTGAAGTGGACCTATTACCCTGTTGTTGAGTATCACTCATTTGTAATACACCACAAGATCACTGGAGAAGATTGTCCTTTAGTTTAATAAATGTAGTTGCACTCCTTTTCATGTGTTGAGGAGTAGATGGTTTTAATCCTCACAGTCAGCAAGCAGCCAACAATTTCAGTGTTAGCGGTTATCAAGTGTCACCTGCACACTTAAGCTACTCCTAGACCACCTTTGACAGCACACAGACCCTCACTTTTTGCAGAACATC
>VYZV01005041.1:0-20643 GCA_013401275.1 Pandion haliaetus | reverse complement strand
AGCCATGCATGGGACGCAGCCAGGATTCCTCTCTGTGAAGATGAGAATAGGAACTGTTGCACGCTCCCTTAGAAATTAATCTGTTTGAATAAACCACAGCAACACTTGCCTTTAAACCAGCTGCTAGGGGGAAGCTACAAATAGGGCATTTTACAGAGGTGATTTTCTAAGAAAAGCTCATCATCCACCTTTTCGACTCAAAGAGATTGTGGAACGCTGCCCAAACCCAGCTGGTTGCCTAACAAAGAACATCTTGCCCAGATTGTACTGTTTGTGGCTTCTCCCCTCTCTCCCACTAGGTAGCACACATTACACTGAGCAATTGGGGTTTGGTTTTGAGCAAAACAAAAAGGAAAACAAAATGCACATGGTTGGAATAAATTACAGGGGATACACTCTGCATCGGGGGAGGAGGAAGCGGTCTCCATTCTCATCTGGTAAATCCTTGCTGTTGGTTTTTTCTTTTTTTTTTCTTCCATATCATCCATCACACAGCCAGAACACGTCATGTTGAAAGGCTATATGCTTTTTCTGTCTGTCCAGCTACATAGAATAAACACCACCAACGCAAACACCTCCAGTATTGGAGATGTTTTGTTTCTGTGTCCCCAGTCTGCAGGGTACTTAAATTGCAAAGGCTTTTTCACACTGTGCTGCTTTCATGGACAGAAGGCAAAGCTGCTTAGCCTGGAGACAAAGACTGCTAGATTGATGTCTGAAATTTGTTATACCAAATAACAATTTTCAAGCAATCTCACTTCTAAACCAAGCATTGTATCAATTTTCTGTTGTTTATTTGCAGGAAAGCTAAGATTTTTCTTTCTTTCGTTTTAAGATGCAGAAGTTTTCTCCCTAGAACATCAGAGTCACAGTATATTTTCATATTCATTCTGTTTATATTAATTTCTCTGTTTTTGTTTGTTTATTTGTTTCGTTTCCAGTTGTCTAATGGGTTTTATCACTGTAGTTTATCAAGTGACCCATCCGTAGCTTCAGTTGGTGCAGGTCCTTTCCCTCATTTCCCGCCTGTCTCCCGCGTGTGGACTCGGGCTCCCTCAGACCTCCTTCCAGACTACGTTCATTATTACACCATTGGGCCAGGCATGTTACCATCATCTAAGATCCCTAGCTGGAAGGTTTGTGTTCCTTTTGTTGTGGCAGTCCTCACCTCCTCATACCAACAGTGTGCACACGGCAGTTGTTGCTACTTTTCGATCCATGTAATTACTTGTTGATCTGCTCTGTTTAATATCACTCTGAATGGGCATTGCATGGTGATAATCAGAGAGGTAAAATCTCGTAGTGGATATTTCTGAATGACCTTGTCTATTCTGGCATACTAAAGCTGACAACACCTAGGTAGGAAGGAGTAGTTTAACTCTGGGACGTTGGTAAAAGCACTCTGGGCTCTATTCAGCGAGAAAAGAGCTTGTTTAGCACCGTTCAAAGCACTCACTTGAGCAGGGAGCAGAGAAGTGCAGGCTTGGCATCCAGTTGGCTTAGTGAAACCATACATTGAACAGCGTGATGTTCTCACTGCGATGGCTGTGCTTGGCCCCTCACCTTGGCCATAGGCCCGCATGCTCTTGTAGATCTAGCTGGAGTAGTTTAAGAAGGCACTCGTCACCAGGTGAACCAAAGTGATGACTGAAGCTATCCTAGCTTTACTGCCACAGACTGAAAGTGCTCACCCAGCTTGCTTTGCTGTCTTGGGAGACACCACCGAAAAAGTCAGAGGGCAGTAACTTCTTTCAGTTGCTCCAGCTGGATCTGCAGGGATCTTCCTTGGCATCAAAACATCTCTGCTCTGCCAGAGCCTTGATTCTCATCTGTGCCAGGCAGTTCCCCATGGAGACTCTGCCCTGGAGCAGGGAGAGAAGGTCTCTTTTCTGTTGTCCTGAATCTTCCCAAGGCTGGTGTGCAGTTGATAGTAGCTGCACAGGTCTTAGATGCCTGTGGATGGTTATATGATACTGCATAGGCACCATGGGACCTTCTTATACATGCAAATTGAGATGCCTTGTTACAGATCCCCCTAATCTCTCTTTCCAGCAGCTGGGGACTGTGGAGACACACACACAGGGTGGCCGCAGTGGTCCTGGGGCTTCAGGGTCATTAGTTGTGTCTGTGCTAGAAGCACTGTGCCAATATATTTCACAGCAAAACACTTAAAGCAAAGACATAGCTGTTAAGGCCAAGCGGAGATTTGTATGTGTTAATAAAACTGAAATACCTGTCTGCACAAGGGGCTTCTGTCAGTACAGCTGCCTCGCACTTCTCATACCTTGGACTGAGACACACGCCAGTAAAAAATCTGTAGTGTGGTCTTAGCCCATCATTATTTATCAGAAGGCTGTGTGGAGGCTGCCCAGCAGCCAGCTGCTGCCAGTGGTGGGGTGTGTGGCCTGTTCTCATGCACAAGTTGTTTCTTCCATTTTTATTTTTAAAGCACCCTTTGTCTTGGTGAGGGAAAACTCTCTTAGGATTGGGCTTGCCTCTGCAGCACCTCACATTTGGGGAGCTGCTGCTTAGCAGTGGTTCTGTGTCCCAACACAGGTCACTGATCAGTCCTGCTCTTTGTGTGCAACGTGTGGTTTCTGGACACCCTCAGGACTTTGCTTAATAGAGCCCTGAGTGAATATAGCCCTCATGGTCTGAGGAATTTCTGTTTCAAATTTGGCACCAGTAATTCAGGGTGAAGTTAGTCTTTTTTCAGTACAGATCATTATTATAAACTAGATGTCAGCTAGTAAGTAAAATGAGAGATTACTCAGAGTAACTTGCTCCTGTAATATGTATCAAAAATCTGTTCAAGCCTAATTTTTCAGAATTGAAGACATGCGTAACAGCACGTAATACTAGAACTTGTGTACATCTAGAACAGTTACATCACTGATTGGACACTTATGTATATGTTCTGCTGCGTGCTTTTTGCATTTGGATTTCTGAAAATACAGGCTTCAACACAATGGATTTTCATTTAGAGAAAAGAACAATACTAAATTGTTAAATATCTTCATGTAAGAACACTTAGGTAGAATACAAAATTTAGATTCCCTTTCATAAAGGAGATAGGTTTTATAAGTGAAGATTTTTAATATCCTCAAAATTAATTGATTTCTGGCCTTATTCAGAAAGGCGTATCCAGTTTGATACATTATCTGTTGCTTTAAAATTGCCCTTTTGCATAGCTTTATGTGTAATTAAAGCACAATTACTGATGAAAGCTATCACTAACAAGTGCATTTCCTTAGGACTGGGCCAAACCAGGCCCGTACGATCAACCAGTGGTGAACACATTGCAACGTCGCAAAGAAAAGCGCGAACCAGATCTCAATGGAGGAGCTCAGAGTGGGCCACCCGTGCCCCCTGAGGAGGCCCAGAGACCTCGGAGCATGACGGTGTCGGCTGCCACAAGGGTAAAGTTCTAATTTAAAATATGCTATTTAGTGCAAAGGAAACGGCTGTGCTAGGTCCTGCCAATACTTTTTGATTTGCTTTATGTTGGCACGTGTTTATCTGACAAGCAGTACTGGTGTGGTGGTGGTACAGTCAGTGCAAATCACATGGGCATGAGAGACTATGCCATTGGGTATTGGCATTTGTAGAACAACGGCGTCCAAAGAAGCGTCTGTTTCTAAGCCCTAATAAATGGTTGGACACAATCCTGTTGGGTTGTGATGGTGATGTCTGGCTCTGCTTGGGAGGAGGGACAGCTAGAAGTCAGTGAAGGTTGACTAACCCTTCTAGATGTACTGAGTCTCTTTCCTGTGTGTCACCAGCAGGGTGAGGAGATGGAGGCCTGCGAGGAGCTGGCGCTCGCTCTGACAAGAGGGCTGCAGCTGGACACCCAGAGGAGCAGTCGGGATTCCTTGCAGTGCTCCAGTGGCTACAGCACCCAGACAACAACTCCGTGCTGTTCAGAGGACACAATCCCATCTCAAGGTACCCATCCAAGGGATGTTCTTTTTCAGAGCGTTCCCAGCCTAGCCATCATAGCTCACCCTGCAGTGCCAAGGAGTTATATTCCGGTAGCTATCACTTACTGGCTTTGTAGTCAGGTGGAGAGAAAGGGGTGAACGTTGCTGTTGTGACAGTTTTTCCAGCTTGGAATGCAGCCTGGATTTATTAACTAAATAGAAACCTGGATTGCTGTATAGTGTACTGAACGATTGTATTTTCTTGTGCATTACTAGAATGAGTTTTAGCTTAATTTGCTGCCATTCTAAAGAAGATGCTAGAATGTATGTCATGGGTTGAGTGGAATGATACTGGTATTGCATCATACGCTTCGTGTGGTAGTAATGTCCTTTCAGAGCTATTGTCTTAGCAAATACACACTCATGAGCTTTGCTTTCTTGTTCTGTCAGTATTCTGAATCTACTCTTGGTTTCCCTTTGTGACCTCTTATTTCCTACCTAAGCAGAAAATCTGTAATTGGAAAAAGAATCCATTGGAGACGTTAACTTGGACATACCTGGGAAGCCGCAGTAAGGTGTTGGGTTTTGTACCCTGTTGCAGAACCAGCAGCAAACAGAGGGACTGAGTTTGGCATTTGCAGTTCAGCAACCACATCGTTTGCTCAGCTGAGATTAGTCATGCTGTGCAATCAGAGGAGGTGGTAGGGCTTGTGGAGGGCCTAGCTTGGCTCAGCAACTACGTGGAAAGGGAGGAACCCAATGCAATTATTAAAGCTGAGGCTGAGTTTTCAGAGCTGACAGCTGGGATTTACTTTGCAAAACAAGCAAATTTGCTGCTGAAATCACTGGTGCACAGTCCCCTGAGCCCCACATTGCCTAGTCTAAAGCATGCTTTTTAGTCACTGACTTTTTCAAGTATTTGTACATACAAGTGGTAGCATATGGCTTGTAGGATGCTGGTTTTGATGTCTTCATGTTGGCAACAATCATTGAGTCTTCGTTACATACTTGGTTCTTCTCAGGGAAGGTGCTGAGTGTGTACAGTTCTCGTTCTCTTTCACAAGAGGTGTAGGCACCCTGCAGCTTTAGTGTTAGTCTGCTGTAGCACCTGCCTTCAGCCATGCAGTCTGAGAATCTTGGTCACAATATCTCAGGCTTCATTCCTCCTAGAGGTGAAACCTCTCCTAATTGCTATTGACCTCCAGCCTTTTTTGGTTATATATACTTTTTTGGTTATACATACTTTAGACTTACTGACGTGACTCAGCTGTCTTCTCCAGCTTGTTTGTAACTCTGTCTTTTGGCATCAGTTTCAGATTATGATTATTTCTCTGTGAGTGGTGACCAGGAGGCAGAACAACAAGAGTTTGACAAATCTTCCACCATCCCAAGAAACAGCGACATTAGCCAGTCCTATCGCAGAATGTTTCAAACCAAGCGTCCTGCTTCCACTGCAGGTCTGCCAACCACGCTTGGACCAGTCATAGTCACCCCCGGCGTCGCCACCATCAGACGGACCCCTTCCACCAAGCCTTCAGTCAGACGCGGCACCATAGGGGGAGGTCCAATTCCGATCAAGACGCCAGTGATTCCTGTCAAAACACCAACTGTCCCTGATATGCCAGGGGGGCTGCCCGGCACCCTTGCTGGGACAGAAGAATGTCCCGAGCAAAGTTCCGAGTCTCAGGCAGCCGGAGATGGTGGGCAAGGTGTCACCAGCATGCCCTCATCCTCATGGAGCGGACAAGCATCTGTCAACCCTCCGCCGTCAAGCCAGAAACTGAGTGCTGCCGATGAGCAGAGGCAAGCGGTTCCTGAGAGCGAGGGGGAAGAAAGCGACCGGGATGGTGTCAGCACCCTTGCGCCTGCGGGCCAGCCGGAGCTCAATCCCGGAGAGCTGAGTCCTGGGGATGTCCCGCAAGGTGAGGATATGCTGAACGCCATTCGGCGTGGTGTCAAACTGAAGAAGACGACCACGAATGATCGCTCAGCACCTCGTATTTCCTAGGAGCAGAAAAGCTGCCAAGAGTACTAGCTGCCGAGAAGGAACTGTGAGGAAACTAATTTGTCTCTATCCATTCCAATCTGTAATCAATGAATTTTTTAAGATACTCGGTAACAGACAGTCTGAAAGTACTCTAAAAGAGAAAACAAGGTGAAAGAGCATAGTAAGACATAATCTTCACTGATGTTTTAATTTGTAAATATCAATGATTTTGTTTCTGCATTTTTTTGATCTAAGTTACACTTTTAATTTTTTTCTGAAGGTGCCAAATCCCATTTACCTTTTTTATAACTCTCTTTGTAAAGTTTTAAATCACAGGAGAAAAAAAAACGTCGAGTAGTTAACTTCAGCAAAGGGGTTTAATGAAAAACTGGCTTTTTTGCAAGCTTTTGTAGAGCGCCTTGTAATAGTGAGGTTAAAACACGAAACAAAACAATGGGACTTACTTTAAAGTTTAAGTCGAGCTGTAAGGAACAGATCCTCATTTAAGGATTCAAAAAAAAGTTTGAAAAGCAGGAATAAAAATTGACAATAAAAGCAATATATAATGCAAGGAAGAAACCTGCAGTTGGTAGAGTATTTGGGGGGTAGTGGGGGGGAGGGAGATGCCATCAAAATAGCAGATGCTGTTGCACAAAAGTAGCCTAGTAGGATTAATTACTAGTAGCTTCATGGTAAATGCATCAGAATAAGCCATATTGGATTGCAGTGTTTTGTTTCTGTAGGGTGTTTTAAAGACTGGGGTTTTTCCACATTTCTTTTTTGACTGCACAGCAACAACTCTCAGTCACATGCATGCAGCCTTAACTGTGTAGGCTTGGTTCTTCCACCTTCACTTTTTGTTCCACTCATCCTTTCACTGAATACAAACAAGGACAACAGGCTTAAGGCAGTTACAAATGTGAAAACATTTTTAAAATGCAAGCAGGGAGTTCTTAGATATTATCAAAATGCCTTTTTCTGACTGTGCCCAGCAGGCTGGGCACCTTGGAAAGCCCAAATATTTTGAGAAAACACTTAACAATTTGACAGGTGTAACCAGCTTGTGGTCTAATAAACTGCGAATGTTTCTTTCCAATACAGGGGCTTGTTTTTCTTAACTTCTTTTAAATGGCAGTTGATTGGCTTTTCTTANGGGGGGTGGGGAGAGATACTGGGTTTTTTGATAATACCGGGAGTCTGACCACTATATTCTCTTTTTTTGTACTTTAAGTCATGTTTTTTGGAATGCTATTGATAGAACAATTAAGAGTTGGATTTTTTCCTTAAAGTAAAAGTAAGTTATTGCTGCAATACCCATCTCCTAAAGCTGATAGAAATATGCAGACCCCAGGGCACGACATGTGTTCCGACCAGACAGTCCACAAGGATGCCATCTACCCACCCACGGCAGACCCACGCGTGGATGGACACCAGACTTGTGCATCTGGGATTGTTTAAAAGTGCACCAAATAATACATATAAGGGGCTAGTTTCTACCACACACTCTGCAGATTTCTGTTGGCTCTAGACTTGCCTACATAACCTCTTATGCTTTAATACATAACTGCATTGGATGTGAAACTTCTAGTAACTGTGTAGTCACTGTGTTCTATATAACATTTTACACTGCTGTGGTTGCTAACCTTTTTTTTTGTTATGGCTTAAAAGGAAAAAGAAAAAAAAAAAGGCATGATTCTTAGAAAATAATAAACCTTCCTTTCTTTGAAAAACAAGCTCCTTATTACAGAATATAATAAACAGTAGTGCCTGTGGTGTAGCCCACCAATCTTGATACAGTAGCTGATGCATTGTGCAGATGAGGCTTTGAGATGGTTTTTGCATAAACAAAAACTGCTAGGAGATAATCTCAATAGTTAAAAGTGTTATTTAAACCTTTTAAATAAATGGATGTAACTGTACCCGAGTACAGCTTTTCACTTGTTTAGTTCTTAAACGTTAGTATAATCAGTAAAATTTAATATAAAATGTTGCCAAATTCAATGTAGAAAGAATGTGACAAAACACTTTGGATAGTTCTATTGTTTGTGTTTTTGCATATTGTAAAAGCAGTGTCACAGCTAAAAAAATAAAATGTTTCTAATGGTAAATTATTGTGGTTTAGTTGCTAGTTTGTACTGAGAGTTGACCTCTCCCTGTGCAGTTTTTTGTTCTAAACTGGTATAAATAATTGCTGTACGTGTGTCTCCCTTCTACATTGTAATGATTGCTTAAGCCTACATTATAAATAAAGAACTGCTGGAAAACTTCTGTATTTCAGTTCTTAAAGACTTTCTGCTTCCAGAGCTTTGGATGTCAATGGTGTCCTTCATCAGTCTTCTGAAAATCATGCAGGTTCCATCTGTGTGTAACAGAATTGCGCAAGAGAGAATTAAAAAATAAGTAAATAAAATTGCATATAATTATGTTTTATTGATGTGCACTGGAAGGATAGTAGCAGAGCAAAGGTGCAGTGCTAACCATGGAAATTCCCGTTAAATAATAACTGATGACTTTTCTCTGTCCCTCGCTGTTGTTATCTGGCCAGGAAGCACAGACAACTCAACATGTTTGTGCATCTGTTTCAGTGCTGGACCGTAGTTCCTTTTGCCAGAGGAGGAAAATTGCTGCTGTCCACACTGCCCATGCTTACAGCCAGAATTTATCAAGCACATCAGCACATCACGAGTGTCGTCTCCCACACACCCCTGAGTGATTGAAGACTTTTCTCTGGTTCAGCTTTCTCGGGAACAAACGTAGAGAGGGAGGACGTTACTCCCACTTGCAGCTACCACACAGTGGCCTAACTCATTTCCTTGCCACTGCGAGAGTAATTTTTGTCCAGAGGTTTCCATTTGTCACTGTATTGGGTTTGCATGGCAGTGGGGTTTTTTTTGGGGGGGCTGCGGGGGTGGCTTCTGTTAGAAGCTGCTAGAAGCTTCCCCTGTGTCCAACAGAGCCAATGCCAGCCGGCTTCAAGATGGGCCTGCCGCTGGCCAAGGCCGAGCCCATTGACAACAGTGAAAAAAAAAGTTGCTGTGGCACAGAAACTGCAGCTGGAGAGAGGAGTGAGAACATGTGAGAGAAACAACCCTGCAGACACCCAGGTCGGTGAAGAAGGAGAGGGAGGAGGTGCTCCAGGTGCCGGAGCAGAGATTCCCCTGCAGCCCGTGGGGAAGACCATGGTGAGGCAGGCTGTCCCCCTGCAGCCCATGGAGGTCCATGGTGGAGCAGATATCCACCTGCAGCCCGGGGAGGACCCCATGCTGGAGCAGGTGGGTGCCCAAAGGAGGCTGTGAGCCTGGAGCAGGCTTCTGGCAGGACCTGTTCCATGGAGGCTGTGCCCTTTCGTCAGTTTGGGTAGCTGTCCTGGCTATGTCCCCTCCCAGGATCTTGCCCACCTCCAGCCTACTGGTGAGCAGGGGGAGTGTTGGAGAGACAGCCTTGATGCTGTGCAAGCACTGCTCAGCACTAGCCAAAACGCTGGTGTGTTAGCCACACCTTCCTAGCTGCAAATGCAAAGCACAGCGCTATGAGGGCTGCTATGGGGAAAATTAACTCCATCTCAGCCAGAGACAATACAGTCATAAGATGTTAAAAGAAACCTTGAGGTGGTTTGGCTGGAAATAGGTCCTGTCTACAAAAGGATTCTAGTTTCATACCCCCATCTCTCTATGGCTGTCTCTCACGTACTGCTTGGCAAGGTGCTCTCGTTTCGAAGTTTATCCCTGCTACTTCTACAGTGAATCCGATTCACTTGCAGCTGCGCGTGCACAATGTTTTGGTGTAGGTTGGGCTTGTTTTTAATGCTGGGGTGTGGGGTGTCCGTCATGTTAGGGAACATCAATCAGACCTGTCCAGCTGTTTGTAAAGCTCAGGAGGGACTTTTTGCTCTGTTTCCTAGAAAAAAAAAAAAAAAAGTTGGTTGGCTGACTGGGAGGGAGTGTGCAAAATCGCACATAATTAAAAAGAGTATTTTGGTGTTTGCACGATTTCTGAATATAGTTACCAGACAAACAAAGCAGAGGAGTGGGGTTCTGGGGGAAGGTAAGGTGCAGGAAGAGAGGTCGGGTTTTGTAAGCCTGTATTTGTCCGAATAGAAGTTAAGATGCACTTGGTGGACACCAGCTGACTGCTGCAACTGGCTCTACCCCATGAAGGTGCAGAGCGCTCTGGCACCAGCCTGCCCGTGCTGCCAGCACACACCCAGTCATGGCACCAGCTCCCAGCCAAGAGCTGCTTGTGCCAGGCTGGGGGAGAGGGCAAAGTGGGCTCAGGGGCAGGGCAGGTAAGCTGGGTTTGCCCTGCGATGTTGTATTTCCCCATTAATTTTGCCCACACCTGGGTTTGGCCTTTCATACTTGGGCTAATGCAAGTGGCTGCTAAAGCAGATCAGCGTTTTTAATTTGGGGAAATGCAATGCTGGTAGTGCAGACCCTGTAGTAGAAACCTGTAGCAAGTTAGGAAAAGGGCTGTAAGCTGGAACTCTTACTGTGAATAAGCAGCTTCAGTATGGAAGAACAGCAGAGCAAAGCACTGATACCCGAGCAGAGAGAAGCCACAGCTCTGCGCCGAGTAGGTAAACACGGCCGAGGGCCATGCTGAACAGCCTCGATTCCGCTACTGCCTTTGGACTGACCGAGCACAGAGAGCAGATCCTGCTTACTGGTAAGGATGAAAATGTCAGCAGTGGAATATGTGAAGCCATTCTTCTGGAGTTTTTTTGGGTTGTTTGTTTTTTGTTTTTTTTTTTTTTTTTTCACAACTCAAGACTTACTGAAGAGGGCAATGTAAAAATTTCTAAAAAACAGCCAGGTTGAAGCTTTTTCTTATACCCAAGCTAACTACGTTTAGGCCTTAGAACAGCAGAAGTTAATGCCTTTGCCATCTCTTGTTATCTTCAAGCCTTAAGCTGGAGTTCATGGAAAAATTAGGCCTTAGGGTTGAGTATGGTACAAATAACTTCTGTAGAATGAAAGTCAGATTACGTGACCCAAAACTCTTCTAGGCCTAAAAATGGGAGAACAGCAGAAGGGCCAGGAAGGTTTTCCTATGAGCTTTTACCGGGTGGCTACACCCCCCCATCTGTTGTCTTACGGAGCTGTTAGTGAAAATGTTAGCAAAATTCCCTGTGTCTTAAATGTAAGCAAACAGCTTTTTGTACCTGGTTCATTGTATCGCACTGCCTGCTGTAACTGTTTGTGACCCATACTCGAGGGTACAGGAGCCATATTCCACAGCAGGCCCCTTGTTTTAACCGATACAGCTCTGTAGTTATCTAGGATTCAGGTTGTATAGGTATGAACTTCCTGCTGCTTTACAGCAGTGTGATCCATGCCAGCAAGAAAGCATGACATTGTAAGGAAGGTTTATGTCTTGTGAGATGTGATACCTGTGTGAAAAGCGCAGCAAAGAGCCTAACGAGGCAGGGAGGGAGGGCAGGAAGTCTTTATCCCTAAACAAGGTAAGAAATACCCTCATCCGAAGCCCATGTCTGTTGCTGTCAGTATCTTGAAACTCCAGCTTTTAACACCTTGCCTGTATTTAGTACCAGATTCCAAGTTATGGGGGTGGTATGAATTGTTTTATTAATTTTCATCCACTCCCTCCAGGCTTCCCTCCCTCCCACCTTCTCCACAGTTGGAGACAGGCTCTTGCCACAGTTCTCATCTCATTTCGTCCCATTCCCCAGCAAATCTGCTTCTCCCACCCCTTTAAGCTCACATTCCTTCTCTGGGAACATAAGTTTTATGCAGCCAATTTTTTCAGTCTCATAGTAGAGTTTTCTGACTCTTACTGTGAAAGCTGCAATAAAACTTGCTCTGGTGTCAGTACCCCATGAAGACTTCTTCACAGGCTGGTCAGTGTTCTCTGACATTTTAGATACATAGCATAGATGTTAAGGGTCATCTATTCTACACTGCAGAAACTGGAAGTGAAGTGTGCATGCTATAGAACAGTATGTCAGAAAAATGCCTTCTCTTTTACTTTATATAGCTTTATTTTGTATTACTTAGAGTAGCATGCGGTCATTGCCATGTTGACTGCCTACAGAAGATAAACCGCTTCGATTCTCCCATGAAATAATGCTTTTACATGGGAATTTCACGAGGTCTTGTAACATACTGCCACCACAGCGGTGGCAGATGGCCTTCCTTACGAGCTGGAGGCAAAGCTTCAGTTCTTGGACCATCAGCTGGAGTTTCTTCTTCCAATTGCTTAATCTAGAAGACAAGATATAAAATTGCTTTAGTAGATAAGTGTGCATTTCCATAATGTGGTTTTCAGTGCCCAGGCAGTGAGCAAAACTGGCCCCCATTTCAGAAGGGAAGAACCAGCAGCAACGCCTTCAGCTGACAGACAGGTTTCATGTTTCCCAGTATTCACTGAAACTCAGTAATCATTGCAGGCTCATATTACCTAATTAAGAAGGAATTTTTAGGAGTAAAGAGTGATTTGCAAGAGAAATTTTACTTAAAAGGTCATTATTTCCACGTAATTCATGTCTACCATTGCTACATTAAACAGACTGAATTCTCTTGCTGCTTTGAAAGCTGCCAGATAACTACAAGTCCTGAACAACTTCCAGTCCAGTCCATAGGAGACCTCTATCTCTGCATGCCACCAACAGCCCTTTAGATGTTTTCACTATATGTTCCTTGAAGCAGCGTAAGTGCTGGCTCCCACTATGTTAATTCTGATAAGAGTGCCATGCAAACTATTTCTCTACAACTGACCTGAAGAACTATCCCAAGAACATCAACTTTCTCCAAGTGAATCTCAGATTTGGATGGCCAGAAATTAGTCTCGATTCCACAGCTGATGACCACTGTGGTTAAGTCACTTCCAAAGGTGCAACCAGAAATTCTCAAGAGCTTCACAGCAGCAGAAGAGGAATTCTCTGGTCATTAATCTCCTCTTACCCCACTTTGGAATTTCTTTTAGCAAAACTGCTACAACAGCCCTGTGCCAACTGAAACATGATAGCAGGTTCGGCTTTAATTTCAAATTCCCTTCACAGCCTTTAAGAAGCTGTAGCTCTGAGATCTCTGTGTAGGCATTTTAGGTCAAGTCAGTATTTCACACTGACAAGAGTTCTAATAAAGCAGAGTCTACATGAGACTGCAGTAGGCATTCAATAATTTTTCCAAGAACACTTCTAAATGTCACACAAAATACTTGTGTGCTAAAGAGGCTTTAACGTGCAGTGAGCAAGCACTGACCTCTTTATCCCAGCTTTCCCGCTGCAGCTTCTTCCATTGCTCTCGTTTGGCAAAGTAATCAGGATACATTGCCTTCTCAGAAGGATGCCAGTAATCCAAGCACCATTCAGGAATCTGTTAAAGAAAAATATAATTTATATATATTATTTTTAAATATTAAATCATATGTAGTACACATACAAAAGAACTAAGTTGCTGAAGCCAGTATTAAAATGGATCAATAACCCAGGAAATAAAGTACTACATAAACAGCACCATTTAAGACCTACCTGACTATTGTTAGGCTCAAGGCACTGTATGGCAGAGGTCAGTACTTTTAATCTGTGTTTCACACGTTATCGTAAGTCATAGGAAGACATCATAGTGACTTGCTTAAATCACAGCATCCTGAAGACAAGTCCCAGGCCGTCTCTGTTTATTCAAAAGTTCTCAAAATAATTCCATCTGGCTGAAGAGAAGGATCTCATTTCTTCCCTTCCTTCTCCAAAAGGCAGCAGGTTAGAGAGATTCTTTCCTCCAACTACTAATTTATTTTATTTGACAGAGACAGAACCTTACAGTTAATTTCTGCTTGTCTACAGCTACTAAAAAATCAGTGGCTTTTAAGATCTTGATAGTGGTCTGACCTCTAAGATGTCCAGTCAAGAAAAAAAGCGAAATTTAAAATTTTGCAGCAGCATATCACTAAATGTTAATGTTTTAAAGACAGGAACATTGACAAAAATCAAAACAAAACACCACTAAAACTCCCAATCCTTAAAAAAAGAAAATTTAGAAGCTGCTCCAATACTATCATTCACCCAGTGATATTTACACTTCCAGTTTCCTGCTGTGATCCTCATCACTGAGTAAACCTTTGACGGAACAGAAGTAGCAGAGCTGCTAGTAATAGTATTAAAAAAAATATCCACAGATACCAAACAACAATTAAAACCATCAAACAGCCTGACATCTAAAAATTTTTGTAGCAGCATCCACAATGGACAGTCACTGATATATCAACAAGCCAAATCCTTGTGACAGGCATTTTGTTAGAAGACAGTTTTGGCATATCAAACAGGGCAAAGAAAAGAAAACATAAACCAGTTTATATTTCTATATGAAGACTAATCTTGACCATTTATTGCTCAACTGGCCTTCTTTCTGTCCAGATTCTGTTTCACTATTGTCTCTACTACTGCTAAGGCCCAGGGCCTTGGCATAAGCTTAAGCCCTCCTCTTCCTTTTTCACTCCTATGTTCTTTTTTCTGCCTTGGATAAATATGTCAGGTTCTTCCTTTCAGATGGCTTCTTATGCATTCTTATGTGATGAGATCTAGTCTTGTGTCAGCACTTTCTTCAAATTCAGGAGAAAATGGGTGCATACACTCTCTAGGTTAGCATTAACTTCTTGTAATGCATTAAAAGAGCCAATGCCAAAAAAGCAAAAAGCCTGTGTTTCTTCTAGGAAACTCGTTTCTTTACTCCTAAATAGAAAAATCTAAGGGGGAAAAAAATGCCTCTAGAAGTGCCTTAGATTCTAAAAATACGGCTTCTAGTTTTAGGCATACCACCTATCACACAGTGACACACAAACATGTATCTGGCACTACAGCATATGAAGGGAAATGATAATTTGTACCATTACTCAAAATGCTGGAAGAACGATGGGACTGAGTGAAGCCCCCAACAGCCAAGCTGACACCTGACAAGGCCAGAGAGAAAACAAGGCTGTGACCAGATGGCACCACAGCTTCCTCCGTGTTGTTTATTGTCACAGCTCAGCTCCAACTCTTTCACTGTGCCTGCCTAACCCATCACGGAGCAGCTTCCATTTGGCAAAAGAGCAGATGCTTATCCCAGCAAAAAGAAGCTAGCTTGCTCACAGACCAACAAACTCCACTTGCAAGGATCAGACAAGCAGGACAGCGTCTCCCATGCAAGCAGCAAGACGTTCAGCAGCAGTAAACTATTAGCAAAATGATACTGCTGAGTCAAGCTGCAGCCTCATGAACATCCACTTAAAGCGCTCACTTTACAGTCACTAGAAGAGTAAGGTAAGCACAGTAATACACAACCTTACAGGCCACCTTACCTTGTAGCACTCGTATCTCTCATAGGAAGTGCCCCCAGGAGAGTCAGGGAAGATGTATGGCTGAGGATGCTGGTTTGCCCAGAACTCCTCCTGGCCTGCCCTCAGCAGCTCAGTAGCTTTCACCATATCCTTCACATCCTTGTTCTTATCAAACCGTTCTCTCAGGAGGCAGGCAAAGTAGCGGTACTTGTCTCTACAGACAGAGGTTAAGCACAATGACGTACGTTGGAAGAAAACACTAATCGCATAGAGAAACAAAGCTTAGCAGCATCACCAGTCACCCCTGCGCAAAGACAGGGTTTGGCCAGGGGCCACTGAGGAGCTCCTGTTCCCACATCACCCTTTTCTGTGGCAGGCGCAGGCAAGTGACCCTAGAGGCTTTTTCCTCAGCCATGCCTGGGGGAAGGGGAAGGGAAAGAAAGAGGACAAAGCACCAGCCAAGCCGAACGCCCCGTCTCGGCGGAGAAGGCCGGCGGGGAGAGCCAGCCACCCTCCCCCCCCCAGGCTAAGTGTGGAGCTAAGAAGCCTCGCTCCTAGGAAGGACAGGTCTCTCCCCCTTCCCCAGGCGCACCTCCCTTCACCTCTCACCGGTAGATGCACCAGGACTCCAGGTGCCGCAGGGATTTCTTATAGAGCCGCAGCACCTTCTGCTGGTGCGTCAGGTAGGCCGCCATTTCGGGCTGCCCTACCCCTCACCTTCGCGCGCGGGGGCTGACGGGAAGGTGGAGGACGTCGCCGCGCGCAGGCGCGTGGCTCGCGCTCGCGCTCCCGCAGCCACTGCTGCCGCGGCCGCCGCCATGAGTCGTGCCAAGTTCATCGGTGAGGGGAGAGCGGAGGCGGGTAGGGGGTCTGCGTCCCCGGCCCCGGTGGGGCTGGTCGCCTCGCCCCAGGTTCCTCCGTACCTCGCCCGGTGCCGGGCTGAGGCCGCCCCGCTCCCTGAGGGGCAGAGCGCGGGGGGCGTGGGCCGCTCTGGTGATGGAGCCTGCCCCTCATCAAGGGCTTGTCACCTTCTGTAGTCCCTCTTGGTGCCTTCGGGGCCGAGATGCAGGCTGCCTTTAGGCCTACAAGAAGTGTTTGGGAACGCTTCTGCCATCGCTGGGGGCTTCACGCAGGGCACTGAGGGGCTGCTGCCTGTCTCAGAGTTATCCCTAAACTCCGGGTTTTCTGGCTGCTTCTCATCCCCTTTGTTGCATTAGCTGTGGTTGTTTGTATTTGTATGGCATTGGCTTGGATGAAAATGTTAATGTTCTTAGGAAATTCGGCAGGAAGTATGTAAATGACTTCAGAAGGTCGGTTGAGATCGAAGTTCTATGTGTGGCTGAGCAGCCCTGGAAAATTTCCCTTCCCACTGGAAACCCCGCTAGAAACATGGGCTCTGGCAGCTGCAGAGGTGGTTGTTCCTGACGTCTGTGCTTCAGCCCTTGTCTGCGAGGCTGCGGCTCGGGGAAGGCCTTGGGAGCCCAGTAGAAGGCGGCTGCGCTGGGGCTGCAGCGGCTTCGGTCGGTGACTGCATTGCAGGTTTTCTTGTTCGTGCTGCTGGCCAGGCTGGATGGTCGCGGGCAGTAGGAGGGAAAACAGGCAGCTTTTATGAGGCAGTCTGCTGCTGCTTCCACCCGTGTAAAGGTTGTGTGCGAGATGCTGTGTTTTCCCTTCCCTCTCACTGCTTGTTGGCCAAGATAAGTTTGTATTTTCGTGTGAAAAGCAGAATTAATTGTAATAAACAGTATATACGTACCAGCTTTGGTGACTATGAGGACGTGTCTTATACACTCATAGAATAAGTCTGGAGTTGTGCAGAATGCCAAAATTCTATTTTTCTGTCACTTCTAGTAAGAAGTAAGCTCTCAAGTTATGCGAGTAAACTTATGCTTAAGCTTTATGTGTCCTGTCAGCGTGGTAGTTGGGGACTACCGAGAGATGCTTTCTGTTGCCTTCCCTAGTTGGCTGACACCCACAATGAAATGCAGAGTGACTATAGCATCTAATTTCTGTATTTGTTTTTTCATAGATATTGGTATTAACCTGACAGATCCTATGTTCAGAGGAATCTACAGGGGAGCACAAAAACATCAAGGTAAACGTTGCTTTGTATCTGCTGAAAGACCGAATCCCTCTTAGTAAAATGGAAGCCTCTTCCTTGTCTGCAAGTGAGGTCAGGGTTTTTTTTTTCTCCTCAGAAACTGGATGCTTATTATTTACTATGGCTTGAAGAAGAAAGTGTGACAAAATAAGTTAGATGTTCTAAGCAAAATATACTGTCTTCTACTGAATTGCTCTTAAGTTGTCATACAGGTAACTCTGCTTCTAGAGCAAAATGGAAAATTGCTGATGTATTTATGTTAGGATTTCATGGAAGAAACTGATCTGAGAATTATGATCAATAAACTGTGAAGCGTTGCATTGCTGAATCATAGTTACTAATTATAACTGATGCTTTTTTGCTCTCATGGCCTTTAGGTAGGTACAAATGTAAAACCAGAGTCTACTAAAGTATGTGAAAGACTTGCATTGACTTCGTGGATTTAAATTGTATCTTCAGTTATTGAATTTTGTTATTGTCTTCTAAAGATTACTGAAGTGTAGTTTAGAGATTGTTCGTGATACACATTTTGACTGCATGAAAGTGATTTTTAGTTGAAAAGTAGTTAAATTATGCTGTAAAACCTTAAGTTCAATTTATGACATTTTTATGAACTTTCACAGATGACTTTTTGGATGTGGTAGAGAGAGCAGTCAAAATTGGCATTAAAAAGGTAATTTCTTATAATAAAATTTCTTGCATATTTTAAACTGCTTTCTATTACTTTGGTTTTTTTAGTGCTCCAATATTAAAACAAATGTTTCTGGAACTTGCAATGGAAAATGCAGTAACTTTCTTCAGTAGCATAAAACAAGTGTTCTGTGCACAGCATTGTATTTCATTTGCACAGATTGTTAGATGCTGATTACTTAAGTTCAGTGTTATCATATGTGATATGTATGTAGAATTTCTTCTGTACAGTTTAAACAGAAGGGTGTTCTTCTCTGACCTACTGCAATCAACCAGTATGTAATTTTCCATGTTAGTTGTATTATAGGCAGCTATTCCTGTCTTCTTCTTACTATCCTGAGTGACTCGCTCAACAGTTATCACTACAGATCAAAACTCAAAAACTCTCCTGATAGTAATCCTTCAGATGTTTCTGTATGTAAAGGAAACTGGTAATTGCAGAACAGCTGGGAGTGCCTATAAATTCTTAGTTGAGACATCTGAATGTCTGCTAGTAAATACTGGCTTATGTTACTTAAACTGCATCATTACGAGCAGGTTTCTAACTCTTAGCTTGAAACTGGTGTTTTCAGCAGCAGATCACAATCCTTTGCTTATGATACTCCAGCCTGCCTATATCTCTCTAAACTGAATAAATTGTCAAGACAAAAATATGAATTAAATTGAATACAACGCACACTGTCACAAACTGTTCTGCTGCGCTAATAAGGCTGGTGGATTAGAAATAAAGAAATAAACCTTCTAGAAGAGGAACAGACATCTCGGAAGTTTGCTAAAAGGCTCTCATCTGAAAATAGTGGAAAATAAACTGGTAGGCAAAAAAAGAAAACTAGTGATGGAGAAGTTACCACACTGCAGCAAATACAGAATCATAGTCACTTTTACTATGTTTATATATGCTGTATAAGTAGTTTAATCTTTATACCACCCTCTGAAAGTAAGCGGCAATTTTCCTATTTTATCATCAAAAATAGATTGGCTGCATAACTTTTTCAAGGTGCACAGTGAATTCAGAAATGGAATTCAGGAGTTCCGTGTCCTTAGCTATGTTTTCAGTCTTCCTACTGTCCTGTACGGTGTCAGAAATCTATTCCATCCCAGATTATTTCTAGTTGCCTGGAAGCTTAATTGGTTTATTTGAAAATACTTCTATTTTTCCATATAGCTGCTGATTTATGGTAATTTTTGTGAAGTTTTGCCCTCTGCTGTGTGTACACTGAGCCATTTTCAGCTTAATTTATTTTTCTGGTGATACTGTTGGGATGTGTCCATCTCTAATGGAGCATACTGCAGACATGTCTGACTTGGTGCTGACCGAGTCTGGTATATAGCATGTGTAGGGATAAAAGTGGTCCAAAAGCAGTGTAGTCATAATTTATTAAGACCTAGGGTGCAAGATCCTGCAAGTGGAGGTTCAAAAAACACTGTAAGCAGCAATTCTGGTGTGATAACCTTTGATCTTAAGGTAAAAATAAAAGATCAGAGCCAGATATTCTTAAATTTGTAATCCTGACTCTGATACAGGCTCCTTTGTTGGTTTATCTGCTTAGTTATGTCTTGTTTTGGGTGTTGAGGAGTTTTTAGTTTCTCCACCTGTAAGACAGGCAGAATGTTTCTGAATATTATTTCTTGAATGCAAATAAAGTTTCTTGAGTCATTGTTTAATGAAGTTAATATTGCTGCAAATAGTATTTTACTAATTTAATGGTTTAAATAGTTAGAATAGAAGATACTTGATAAAGAAAAAAAATCAGGTTTTGATACCTAGTGTATTTACTAGCTCCTGAGGACCATTGAGGCTTGTTACCGATTTATGAAATTTTGTCAAACATACATTAGTAATTGTCTTCTCATGTTCTCTGTCTAGCTTCTTACTTATATCTGAGTGTCTTCTTAAACATTCTGTTTGATATTCAATGAAGATGATACTCGCTGACAGTACTTTTCTTCTTCCAAGTTTTTGATTACAGGTGGGAGTCTACAAGATAGTAAAGATGCATTGCAGCTGGCACAGACAAATGGTACTTTCACTTTAAACTCACATCGTCAGTCAAAAATACAACCTTCTCCACTCTCAGAATTAAGAGTTCAAAAGGACCTGCCCCTGGAGGTGTTTACAGAATCTCAGATTAAAATGAAAAATTATGTTTCAGAATGGGATGAATGCATTGTGTATGAGTTTCTGTATGTTGTTCCTTAGATCCCTGGGGGTTGGAAGGAATCGGTCTTCCCTGTATTTTCTATTTCTAGATAGAAATTACAGGACATTTCTGGAATAAAAATTTTGTTACAAGGCTGTCTTCTAGAAATAAGCTGGAATGCTTGTATGGTGTGGAATATATGGGGTTTGGTGGGGTTTTGTTTAGTTTTTACTTACCAGTCTGTCGTGACCAGCTTGAACAAGAGAGGTATCTTTCTCTTTATGGTTCTCCTAGCTTTACCTTTCTTTCTGTGAAAGGGCAAATATCATTCCACTAATTCGTTAAGTATGTATTTGAACTAAAACACGTTAAAGTACTATTTACAAAGGCAACCGTAGAATAATTTGTTGCAATGAACCTCAGGAGTTAACTTGGTCCAACACAATCAACCTCCCTACCTCCATCAAAGCAGGACTAGCTTTAATATTAGGTCAAGTTGCTCGGGGCCTTATATATAGTCTTTCCTTCCTC
>VYZV01005039.1:10910-22170 GCA_013401275.1 Pandion haliaetus | reverse complement strand
AGGAAAAGAGTCAAGGAAAGACAGGATTGTGTCTTCTGGTAGCTCTGACCGCTGAAGGTGTTCAGCCAGCCAGAGCCTAAGGGTTGGTTTCTTGGCAGCAACAGGGATATGGGTGGATAAATGTAACCTTTTTCAGAGTTTCAGTCTTCGGTCTTTTCTGGAGAAGATAAGTGCTATCTAGTCCTTCTCAGTGCTAAGTCAGTTAGGGTGGTTTAAACTGCCTTTACAATAGTTTTAATGACTTCAGATTATTCTGTGGTGGAGTAGAGGAGGAGCACATGCATGGTCTGTGCTGTTAACTCTCACAAGGGAGTGGGAAATTCTTACACTGCTGAGACCAGATTCATAAAAGAATCTTTGAACATACTCTTTGTTATAACCCTTAATGAAATTTTAAAAACATCTTTCTCCTCAGCATGTCACTTGTTTCTTTTTTAAGGTTTTTGTTTGTTTTGCCACCACACCTTCTGTCTACCTTGTCTTTTTTTATATCATTAATGCTTGAGCTAGTGATTATACTTTTCTTTAGGGACTTCTGTGGTATTAATATTGGTAGAATTAAGTGTCTCGGAGTTCCCTCCAAATGATTAAAATACTGTCTAAGATAAAATGCATTGAAATCTGTGAAGTGGCTTGTACATTGCAGGTCTTTTGTTAACATTAGAACAAGCAGTTGAGGTTCTGACAGTAGCTTTGCAAAAAGAAAAAAAAGGACAAAAGGACAGAAAATAAGGCTTATCTATAAATAGTATTTCTTAATAGAATAGTTGCTTTCCTTGTTGATGAATTAAGAGTTTTCACTGGCTACTATTTTTGACAGTGAAAAGGAAGACCTGAGGAGAAAACAAAACTATGAAAGTATTGGTTATTGGCCTTGGAGGGTAAGTATTAGCAAATTAAATTTCCTCTACAGCTCAAGACTGGTCTTCCTTTCAGAATGAAGTGATATAATTTCTATTTCTGAATGGATATTTTTTGAAAATAGATTACAAATACAACTTATAATTGTGTCATTTTATGGCATGTAACTTTTAAGAAATTGTTCTATCTGTTGGAGATCTCGGGTGCCACGTCTCTCTAACCTCCCTTGGCACTGCTAGATTTACTGTCTGAAAGCTGTTGGAACCTGCCAGAAAATTTCTAGAGGTAGAGAGTATTTAATGTGAATAAACTTCTTGGGAGGGGTTGGATTGTGTCTTTTTGTCTAACTATATAGAAATGTGTGTGTGAGGTTGTACATAAGTTTAAAAGATTGGTTTTTGTCTTCATGCAGTTTTTACTATGTTTTCTAACTCAGTGTAACAAATGGTGGGAAAACAACGCTGGCAGAAAAGCTTAAGAAAATGCTTCCCAACTGTGATATAATCTCTCAAGATGACTTCTTTAAGGTAACAGTATTGATGGAAAGACCTGATAGGTAAAAGTAGGCTCGAGTAGATTTTTAGTGTAATTTCTTCTCTTTTCAGTTCTCCTACTGATAAACTTTTAAAATTGATGCTGCTTAAAATGATGTTAACTTCATGAGGAAGAGAAACAAAACGAGCACTGGGGTAATTGAAATTTCAGTGGCCAAAACCACTGAGTATACTCAGCAAAAAGAAGTTTACTGTCTTCTTTGATACCCTTTTAAAATAAGGAATGCATATACATTGGATGCATTTTTTAGGATACTTTGTGGTAATGAAGTTAATGATACTGTGTTAACCCTACACCCATACAGCAATGGGTAGTTTGTCTCCCAAATCAAAACAGGAAAACAACTTTTGCATTGACATTGGAGTTGTTCATTAGGGAGTGTGAAGGAGCTCTTATTTCTGAAGTAATGCTCTAATGAATTTAAGAGGTATGATTTGGAGAATTTGTTGTTCTAGATTAAATAAAGTGTATTGTATTTTAACAGTTGTATACAGCAGTTTAATTTTGAAGAGAAATTTAATCAGTTGGGATAAAAAAGTGTATAACTCTTATGTTTGTAACCGAAGAGTATGTATCTGTGACAGTGGTCATAAAAGCAGCCTTGAAAATATTAACTTTATTTCCCCTTCAGCCAGAGTCTGAAGTAGAAACCGATGAACGTGGATTTAAGCTATATGATGGTCAGTAACTTTGATGCATTGCTTTTGAAAATTGGACTGAAATTCTGTTGTCCTGGGCTTCAACACTTCTTCCCCTCCACCCCCTGCACCTCTTCGATTCTGAGCAAGGCAGTAAACAAATGGTTGTTTCAGAGCATTCATTTGCTCAGTATCTTTCAGGTCACTGAGATAAATAAGAAAACTTGCTGACCTAGTAAATAGCTCAAGTTAGTGCTTGACGTTTCCTTTTCTCTTTTTAATCTTTCCCTCTATTTCTACAGTTGCGTCTGGTGCAGTAGCAAATGGTACTGTTCAGTTAGAAGTCTTGGCTTGCAGCACTGGCATAAGCTTAACCTCATCACTTTCCATATAGGGATGGATTTTTTTTTTTTTTCACTTTGCTAATGAAGTCAGGGGATATCACCACTGAGTCTCTTTCATTGTCATATTCCAAATCATTCAAAACTTGGGTCTGATCCTGACACCTTTATTTCATGTCAGATCTCACATACAGACCAAATGTTTTGAAGTTCATGGCTAATGCTGTCTCAACGTGCCAGTTTAGTTCTTAGAAACATCTAGATCCAGATCCACTTTAGGCCAGTGCTTTGGTCAGGTCTTACGTAGTTGTGAACAGTTGCTTATTAGCTAACCTCTGTTGATACTTGGTGATAACAAAATACATTACTCAGAACATTGGCCAGAACCTTAAATTATATCTGAAAACTGACTCTTATCAGCTATGCAGTCTTTGGCTCAAGTTCTAGACTTCATGAAACTGAAATGTGAAATTGGAGAGGTAAGTTGGACATTCTGGTTCAGATATCTGGGTTTAACGCTGGTCTTATAAGCTCCTCTAAAATGTGTTTGCTCTTACCCAAAGGCTGCCTTCTCTCTACCATTCAGTACTTACTCAATATGTTCTTACATACCTACAGACAAAAACAGGTGCTACACTGCACTGTTTTGCTTTGTATGCCAGCCTCCTTTCAATCCATCCTTCCCCACCCTCCAAGTACCTGAACACAGTAAAAACCCAAGCAAAAAACTTGGAAGTGCCCGATCCCTTTGCCTGTGTCAGTGACAATTGACAGAAGGGTGGAGGTCTTGGGGTAAGTAAGTTTTTACAAGTTTTTTGGAATAGGAGAACAGTCCATGCAGTTTCTGTTGTCCAGGGAAAAGCTGTGAAAGGAGTTCACACACTTTTTAGTGCCACACAGTTGAGAGACACCACACCCGCCAAAAATATGCCAACCCTGGGGAAAACTTTAGTTTCAGTGTATTATCAGTTGCAAACATGGAACTACTTGTATGCATGAGAGACAATTTTAGAGGTAATCCTGTTCCCTTTCATTTAGACTTGTATGTCGATTATTTGATTCTTACTGATTAACTTAGGGGTACTTAAGGGTTTGTTGGTTTGGTTTTTTTATTCTCTGTTTTTAAGGGGTGCCTAACTTCTGTTTTCATCTAGTACTTGATGCCCTCAATATGGATGAAATGGTGAAAAGTATTCACAATTGGATGAAAAGCCCAGCAAGCTCAGGTGTTGTGACGGAAGAGCCACAGAATACATGTGACAATCTGAAAAATACAGATGTTTCTATTTTGATTGTTGAAGGCTTTCTGCTATACAATTATGAGTAAGCAGTAATATGTAACCTGGTATATTAAAAGCTGCCGTAAAAAGCAAGAGGGAACTAAATATGTTATTATCTTAGGCCACTTAATGAACTATGGAATAGAAGATATTTTTTGACCCTTCCTTATGAAGAGTGCAAAAGGAGAAGGAGGTAAGGTTATTCAGTTATTGCTCACAGAGGGTCATTGTACCCCCTAAGCTGGAGTGGTTCTTTTGAACTAGCTTTTCTTCAGTGCTTGCCAGATGTAAGCTATTAAAATATCATCTGTCCTCTGTGATTCCCAGGGAAGACTGGGTGGGTATTTAACCAACATTAACAAAAGCATGCAGAGGTGGGGGCAGTTCGTTTGGGGTTTATTTTGCATTTTAGAGCACAGGGATATTAGTGTTAAATGTTTTATAAACACTGAAAAGAGAATTTGTTGTCCAGATAAATTATTTAGATTACTGACTGCATATCAGCGTTAAACCATATTAAAATGAGAAACAGTTAAAAAAAGCAGTCTTATTTTTGGTTGAATACAGCTCCATAATGATTATTGTTAAAGTAACAATGTTCATGTGTGGTTTTAGTGTACTGTTTGTTTAGACATTAGTTGTACCGTATATCTGATTTAGATTATTGAGCCAGTGTCTGACTTGCCTCCAAGTTTGGAGCAATATTGTGTGCTTGGAGCAATACATGTGCATGAAGTCAGAATCTGCTGGCTGGGTGAAGAAATCATCTATTCAGATAGCTTTGGTTGATTCTACTTTCTTGGTTCTCACTAAACTCACCTTTAACGGACTTCAGTGTCCAGGCTGGAAGTGACTAGACAAAACTGCTAGTCATTTAAAATTCGAGAAACCTGTATACCCAATAAAAAAAGAGAAAAAGTAATTTGTTTTGGCATCACTTTCAATACAGCTTAATTTATGTGTTACACCTTTTTCAATTAAAAAAAAACCAAACAACTTTTACCTTCTCTTAAATGTAATTTGATTGGCAGAAATAGGTAAGTTAACAGGAGTTCAGTATCACAGATTATATTAAAAAAAAGGAGCCACCTTTGCTCCAACAGTTATGCAGCCTGCCAGTCTTTTTTTATTATTATTATTTTGAATAGATGCTCTTATTAAATCAGATGAAACTAGGGGAAAATGTAAAACTTGTATGGGAAAGCAAATATATTTTTGTGTAGCACCAGAGTCTATCAGCCAGCAGATACGCCAGGGTACTTCGATGGACACGTGTGGCCTATGTATCTGAAATATAAAAATGAATTGGAAGAGAATGCAAGTAACATTGGTATGGTATCCTTAATTTTAAACTTATAAAATGCTTAGGTGTGGCACTTGTGCGGTGGTTTTTGGGTTGTGGGTTTTTTTGAATGGGACAAAGTTATGTTCAAGTGTTTTTGTGGTACTTGGACAGTAGGTTTGGACCTTTTGTTAGTTTATTTTTCAAATCTACAGCGTTTCTGGTTTTTTAACAGTGAAAATTATGAAGTTAAAAATAGAAATGTTCTGATCACTAATTACGTCCATTTAACAAGCTAGTTTGTGTGTGCACTTGCGCATATGGCTAAATAGGAAGCTTCTGAGACAATAGATGATGCACTGGCAGAATTCTTCAGAATGGAATTGAAATCCTGGTTGAAGTCTTTTAATAAGCTGAAGATGCTTCCTAGGTGCTGACTGTAGACACTACAGTCACCAGGCTTGCATGAGAAGTGTCAAAGCTGGGCCAGATGATGTGGTGCCAACGTGAGCTTGTGTAATGTTCACGCTAGTACAGCTCTTGAACTGTCCACTTCTGGAGTGGGGGCCAGAGGAAAGAAAAGTCAGGTGGCTGCTTCATCAGCACACAGCTTTTTACTGTGCAGTGAGCATGGGAACCGCAGTGCCCTTCCCTGACTTGCTTAAACCCCGAAGCTGAGGAAGAGCTTGAGGTCTTCCACTGTATAGGAACCTTTCTGCTGAATTACTGCATTGCTCTACTGTCCTAACGTTGTTACCACTACCCTTATGGAGACTTTTATTCCACAAAAAATTGTAAATTAATTCTTAATTAGAATACGTTTCTATTATGTTGGTTTTTAATGTGTAAAATGAATTTGGAAAAGAAGAAAAGAGAGGTCTGTTCTTGGTTTTTATTTTTTCATCTCTTCTGATGGTACCCACAGGAATACCGAAAACTTTGCCAATTGCTGTTACAGATAACTGGTGTAAAATTCATGAAAACTTTTTCTTTCATCTTTCTTAGTTTATTTGGATGGAACAAAATCCCAAGAGGAGCTTTTATCCTATGTGTATAGTGATATAATACAGGAATTAAAAAAGCTGAGGGAAGGAAGTAAGTAATGTTACTGGAAATTGGATCTGCTTATCCCATGCCAAGTTAACAAGAAGCTAATCCTTTTATATGAAAATAACTGCAAGTACTATGTAGATCTGTATCTCCTTATGTATTACAGTCCTTATACACATTTGCCCATTACTCTTAAGTCATCATAAGCTTTAAGTTCCTTGAAACTGGATGTTCTGAAATAATAGGTGAATCCACTGTTATCTAGTGATAAAATAAAAATAAAAAAAGGGGCAACAGAAGGAATATGGGGCAAAACATTGATGAAAGCAGATGTGTTGGTGGCATTAGTTTCTAATATACAGTGGTGTCACGTACAAACAGAAAAGTGACACTACAGGTTAAATGTGTACTTTTTATTTTTATTTTAGATCAGCAGGTCACAGCATGATAATGTAGAAAGCCTGGGTTCCATTTGATACGAATTGAAAACCCCAAGACTGTCATACTTGGCAAGCCAACCAACTGAGCAGATGTTATGTGTACATCCATAATACTAGTTCATACAACACAAGTGGATTTGTAGCAAGTATTAACTCTGTAAGCCTCAAATATTGTTAAGTAGTATCAACAGTGCATTATTCCTTAGAATTCCTTTAATCAGTCATGCTTTGCCTGATCTTTAAATTTGACTGAATGTGTACATTTTAAAGAAAATAAATATATTTTTATGTGTAAAACTAAACAATAAAGATGCAGATCTGCTGGATTAATAAGCATATTTGAACATGAATGAATGAAACTTGAAGTGTTCATATAGGAATGCCAGTGATTACCTCTAATACTTTTACGAGCTTCTAATCACCAATAAGCATGGGTAGAGGAACTAGCTATATGCTGAGGCAATAGTAAGTTTAAGATTGTATAAACTGTCACTCTGCTTATTCAGTAAGTGAAGCTGTTACTGAATACATCACAACTGAACTTACTTAGACTTGCTAAATACCTCTGTGGTGTTTGTCAAGTAATTTTTTTGTTGTGCATTGGTTGGACCAGTTGAGAATGGATATTTTAAAAAATCCAAATCTGAAGGGAAGTCAGGTTGTTGGAAAAAGATGGGGGAATAAGATGTCAGAGAGAATGCAGTTGCATCGCTAACAAGATTACATGTATTGTGCAGAGATCGAGGATTGGGATGACACAGACTACTAGACAATAAATGCATGCTTCAGGGAGGAGGAAGGAAGAAATAATTCTTGTTAATATTCATAGCTCAAGTCGAAATTACAGTAATGAAATTGTTCAGAAAGCAGGCATGCTAAATGTATGTTAAAGCTTTGTTACAGGATTTATGTACATATGTTTAAACTAGGAAGTTGAATCATATTTGGTTGCTGAATAAGTAATGTATTAACTCTCACATTTTCTATAAAATATCTTACATTTTTATCAGCCAGAATAAAAATCAAGCTACAGACATGAAGAGCAAAGGATGGACTGTATTACTTACTATGTGTCAGCTGAACTGATCACAGCGATGGAAATGTAATGCTTTATTGTTAACAGTATTAAGAGTCCTAAACCTGTATATAAGAAAAAGGTCTTAAACAGATTAGAGTTATGTAAAGCTGTGTTTAAGACAAAGTTCTTCCAGATATTTTGTATTATTGTTTTGCAGTAAAAATACTTCAAGTTGCATTTGTTCAAATGCAGTGATGGACTATCTGACTTTAAACTGTATTTTTGTTTTTATTTCCCTTTGGAAGGGGTGCAACTGTGAGAGATTAGCTCATACTTGGATGGTTGTGGTGGGTTGACCTTGGGTAACCACCAGGTCCCACCAAGCCAGTCCCCCTCCTCAACTGGACATGGGGAAAAAAAAAATATGATAAAAGGCTCGTGGGTCAAGATAAGGAAAGGGAGATCACTCAGGAATTACTGTCACAGGCAAAACAGACTTGGCTTGGGGAAATTAATTTATTGCCAATCAAATCAGAGTAGGATAGTACAAAAGAAGAACAAATCTTCAACACCTTCACCCTACCCCTCCCTTCTTCCTGGGCACAACTTCACTCCCGATTTTCTCTACCTACTTCCCCTGAGCGGCACAGGGGGATAGGGAATGTGGGTTGCAGTCAGTTCATCAAATGTCTCTGCTGCTCCTTCCTCCTCACTCTCTTCCTTTCCTCCATCTCCCCATTCCCTTTATCCACCTGCTCTAGCCTGGGATCCTCCATGGGCTGCAGGGTGGATATCTGCTCCACTGTGGACCTCCGTGGGTAGGGGGGCAGCCTGCCTCACCATGTGTAGGGCACGAGAAGACTTTGTTATGGTAACCCAGGAGAGTTTGTCTCCCCCATCCAAGTCTGTAGAGTCCAAACCATGTCTCACTTCTGTTACAGTAAGATGGGGTAGTTCACTTCCCCACTGTCTGCCTATACCCCTGCACAGATGCCAACATGATGGTCAGCTACATATCTCAGAATTCGGACAATAGTACCCGAATTACATCAGCAAGTATGCTCATGATCAAAACAGGACAGTGCATATGCACGATACGTTAAACAGTGCAAATTTTACTATCCACCCCTGTGGTGCTTTCCCTTGAGCTTCACTCCTGAGCAGGGCTCGGCTCCACTGCATCAGGTCCCCATTTGATTAGCATCAGTGTCCCCGGGCTCCCACTGTGGTAATGCTATGTTTTCTGTAAAGCCAAAGCTTTCACTAGTCGAGTGTTGCGCCTTGTCCCTGATGGATTTGCACCTGCTTTTTGCTCGTAACACGATGGTCTTCCCCACAGGCTGCAGGAGAATCTCTGCTCCAGTGCCTGGGGCACCTCCTCCCCCTCCTTCTTCACTGACCTTGGCGTCAGCAGGGCTGTTTCACATGTTCTCACTCCTCTCTCCAGCTGCTCTTGCAGTTTTCTCCCCTTCTTAAATACATTGTCACAGAGGTGCTACCACTGTCGCTGATGGGCTCGGCCTTGGCCAGCAGCATGTCTGTCTTGGAGCTGGCTGGCATTGGCTCTGTCGGACATGGGGGAAACTTCTGGCATCTTCTCACAGAAGCTACCCCTGTAACCCCCCTGCTACCAAAACCTTGCCATGTAAGACCAATACAGTGGTGAAGGGAAGAAATTTTTTGTCGTTACTTTTCCCATCCCTGCATGGAACTTGGAGGCTTATGGTGCCCCTTTGATAAACTTCTGAAGTATTTTCTTACATGGAGAAATGCATGAGTACATGTTGGTTCTAGAGGGACATAAGGGATCCTTTTATGAGTTAAGGATAGGAAGTGAAGGGTTAAGACTTAATGGGCTTCTCTCACGAGGAGGAAGAATTTCAGTATTGGCAGTCCCTGAGCGATTTTATTCAGCACGTTTAGCAGTGATTCAGAGGCAGGAATGAACAATGAAATCACCCAAGTTTGCAGATGATACAGAGCTTCCTTAAGGGGTCCAACACTGATCTAGTGGCAAGGAGCTCAGTTTTGTGAGATGCTTCCATGGTCAAAAGGGGTAGATGAGCTCCAGTTCAGATTTATGCATTTGTGATGTAAATCAGAACATACATGGTACTGAACTTGTAGTTCAGCAACTTGTAGTTACAGCTCCGGACAGAGATCTTTGACAATTGTTCTGAAACCATCACCACAGTGTGGAGCTGCACCAAAACATTAGGTAGGCATCTAAGGGTATTGCAAACAAAACAGGTGGTGCTACTTGGGTCCTGTGTAAAACTGGTAGACCCACGTTTTCAGTATTGGGCAGTTCAAGTTTCTACATCTGGAGGGAGCCCATAGTGGAGTTAAAAGAAGGGCAACTAATGTGATCAAGGGAATGGAGCAGCCAGTTTTTGAGAAGAGACTAAAAATGCTGGGACCCTTCACTCTGGAGAGGAGAAGACTGAGGAGAAATATTTCAAGGCTTACAAAACCTTGAAAGCTGTAAGTCAAGTGAATGCAGAACTAGTATTCACCAGATTGTACAAATACTAGTTCGAGCGGCACTCCTCCTTCACTTGAAACAGACTGCCCAATTATATTAAGGTGGTATTCACACAGCAGGCAGCGAGCTTCTGAGATTTAATGGCAGAGGAGGCAGACAGTACCAGCAAATTCAAAAGGGATTGGGAAGATGAATTGACGCCACACCCGTAAGTAGTAAAAGAAGTAGGCAGAGCTATACCATGGATGGGCTGTAGAAATTGGCCAGGCTTACCTGTGGTGCCTAAATTGTGTGTCCTCTTGCCAGTTGCTACAGCAACTCACCTTAGTGGGAAAAGACCATGAACTCTTCTGTGTTTCTTTGGGAGATAAAATATTTCAGGTGCCATTATAAAAGCTTACAGAACTCCCCTGCAATGTTGGTATGTTGGCAGAATGCTTCTGCTTTGAAGGTGCTACAGCCCTTGACAGGAAAAATCTAGTTTGCCCCTGGCAGATGCCTTTTGACTGCCAGGGCTGTGCTAGTTGTAAAGTGGTTGGTGACAGCTGCAGGACAGGAGTCTGTGGTTCTGTTGTGAAGAATTTTTTTTGGAAGTGGCATCGCCCTCTGCTGGTTGCAACTTCCAAAAAAAAAATAGCTGAAGGAAAGCTTTGAAAGTGTCAGTGAGCTTTTGCTAGGACTCAGGGAAAAAAGGAGAGTTTACCGTCTTTGGAAGAAAGGACAGGCAACTCAGGAATAGTACAGGGATCCTCTTAGGTCATGCAGAGAGGAAACGAGAAAGGCAAAAGCTCAGCTAGAATTCAGTCTGGCCACTGACGTAAGAGACAACAAGAAATGTTTTTACAAATATGTTAAAAAGAGAGCCAAGGAGAGTATCTAACCTTTATTGGATACAGAGCAGAACATTGCCACCAGAGATGAGAAAAAGGCTGAGGTACTTAATGTGTTCTTTGCCTCAGTCTTTAATAGTGAGACCAGTTGTCCTCAGGGTACTCTGCCCCTGAACTGGAAGGCAAGGACGGAGAGCAGAATGTAACCCCCATAATCCAGGAGGAAAGAGTTAGTGACCTGCTATGCCATCTGGACACTCACAACTCTATGGGACCACATGGGATCCATGCAAGAGTACTGAGGGAGCTGGCAGAGGAGCTTGCCCAGCCACTCTCCATCATTTATCAGCAATCCTGGTCAACAGGGGAGGTCCCAGATGACTGGAGGCTTGCCAGTGTGACGCCCATTTACAAGAAGGGCCGGAGGGAGGATCCGGGGAACTACAGGCCTGTCAGCCTGACCTCAGTACCGGGGAAAAT
>VYZV01005036.1:107948-141859 GCA_013401275.1 Pandion haliaetus | reverse complement strand
CTATTTTTAAAACTTAAGGTACATGTTATTGTCTCAGAAAGAGGTAATAGTCAACTTTTCATAAAAAAAAAATCCCAAATCAGTGAGGATACTTTATATGCACCTTGATAGTTCCTTCAGCTGTACCATTAAGTTGGACCTGTTAAGCTGGTGGCTGACATTGAGTTTAAAGTCGTTTAAAAATGTATTGTACATCATTATTATGCTGTCAGACCCTGGGCCTATGATACACTTTTTAAAAAACATTTGAATAAATCAGTATACTTCTTAAAAAATAGTTTAAGTAAGTCAGTATAAAACATGGTTTAATCAGATTGGTACAGATTTCTTTCCTGTAAATGTTTGCGTTAATTTATCTTGCACCCGTGTAAGCAGTCCTTCTAGTGCTCCAAGAAGGTTGCTTTTATACTGAGGCAGCTCCATTAGGGTTATCTCAGTGTGAATCATATTTTCTTGCTGTTCAGCTGAAGGATATGTTTCAGTCATGTGGATGTTGGAAAAAAATTGCTGGTGTCAGAATGGAATTTGTATATTTGCAGCACCGACAGAAAAGGATACTGTTAAGTTTTGCACTAACCATCTGTGATTTAACTGAGCCTAGATTGTTGTATTGCCAAAGGATACTTAAAGTGACTATTCAACATTATAATGGAAGTGAAATACTTATTTTATTAAAAATTATATACCATAAAAAATTATGTAGTTAAGGAATTCAGCAGAGGGTTATAGAGACTCTAAGTGGGTATATCTGACTGCAAATCACTTACATCTAATGTCTACTCTGGTCTGTGTGAAATGGGGTAGGTGTTCTGCAGTTTTTGCCACTATGAAATTCAGTGAGCGTTATGAAGCAGAGAAATGGATTGATAGTGGGTGAAAAAATCTTTTCCTACTAAATTAAAATGGATTTAAATTAAAAAAAGGAGAAACTATTTATTACAAAAATTTAAGCATAGCTAAGAGAAGTATTATATTTGAACACTCTGAATAAATGTAGGTAATTCCTCCACCCACAACTCCCATCTCTCATGGGTAATTAACATATCATGTAGAATAATTTCCAAATATCTTTTCCATAAATATCTTAACTCTGTCATGTAAGTCATCTCACAAATATTATCTCTGTCTTACAGTCAATTCTCTGAAAAATACTAATTTTTGTCTTTCTCTAATCAGGATTTCTTTATACTGTTTGAAAAATCTATGAAGTATATTCAATCATTAAGCTACAATGGTTTACAATAAGTTTGATTTAGCAGACTGATTAAAGTATTGTGAAAATGATGCTCGCATTGGTAAGACTGTAGCAGCAGCTAACAGATGTGGAGCTGTGCTTATGCAATGGATAGAAAAATTAAATAAATATTTTGTATAAAGAAACTTCTACGTAGCTCCATAAGGCATAGATTTAGTGTTAAAATCTACTTGCCCTTTGCTGTCCTTATGCTTGCAATTTTGTCATTATCAAACATACATATACCATGCAAGACTTCTAAAATACATGTCAATTAACACTACTTAAGAAGAACAAGCCTCACCATAGCTGTTATCATTCCATTAGTCCTGAATTTATAATATATGGTTTCAAAGTTAATATATCCAAAAGAATAATCAGGCCTTGGTAGTGCATTTATAGTATTATAAAATTCCTTGATTAAATTAAGGGTCATGCTGTCCCAGCCTTTTGTTTTGATTCACCAGAGAGACTTATTTGATCTCAAGACATTTATTTTACCACTTTCCAAAACACAATACCATAGGAAAAAAAGGGTTCACAAGTATACGGCTGGTGCCTGAAGGGACTCGTGTCTGTTTTGCCTGTAAGCACTCTGAGGATTGTATCTTAATACACATTTTTATGTTGCTATTACATATTTATATTTATATTAATAAGTGGTGTGCTTTAGCCATCAGAGTTGTGAACCAGTCCTTCCCGTCCTCTATTTGTTTCAAGTACCCTGATTCTTTGTGACCAAAGTCTGCATGATTCTGCACTCTGTATTGACTAGGACTAGATGGGAGGCAAACGTAGCCCAGGGCATTTGATTATGGAAAATATTATCCAAAAATTATTTGATTATTCTGGAAAAAGAAACACTTTTAGAGAATGTCCTATATGTTTTTAACTTAAATTGGAATAAAACCTGCCTTGATATTTTCATTTTGAAGTTTTGTGCAGTTCTGCTGCTGCTGCTACACTCTGATTTTTCACAGACTCAAATGATGAAAATAAGACTGGACTGGACTAGTGTAATCAGAAAACAAAATGGATGTCTAAGTTCAACTTTGCTGTGCACATAAAAAAAAAATCCCCTGTTGTAACATATTTAGGCTTTCAAATACCACATGGTAATGACACTTACGAAAGAATATTTAGAACAATAACCACATCATCATTTTTTCCTGAAAGTGGTTTTGTTGTGAGAGGCACAAGCAAGGCAGATCATAACAGATAAAATGAATAACAGAGGCAGGTATGACATTTTTTGAATGCTGGGAGAAGAGATAAGAGTAAGACAGAAACCTGCAAAATAAGCTATTTAGACAACAGAAAAAGGTTGTAGCGAAGGACAGGCCTGTTCCTTCTTAGAAGTTCTGAAAGACCTTTCAATTCTAAGAAATTAATAATCTTGCAAATGCTTTTGTGTAGATACATTATTTACAGATAGATGGAATTACAGCCTGACACTTCATAGATTTAAAAAAGAATGCTCTGGGAAACTTGCTTGAAAATAATCATAGTCCCCTATGTATTGCATAGACAGTGGTGTAACTGAAGTTTTTTTCAGGTCTCAAACAGAAACATGAATGTTTTCAAAATTCAGGAAACATGACAGGGTGGCCACCAAAAACTCAAATATTATTCTGTTAAGGGTCATGTAACACCAGAATAAATTGCTGGGTATGGAATAAAATAAGAGTAATGTATTTTCAGAGGTTGGAAATACGTGTGATTTTTAATCTGCTCTGCTGATCATGACCAGAATCATGTGGACTTAGAATCATAGAATAGAATCATAGAATCATTTAGGTTGGAAAAGACCTTTAAGATCATGGAGTCCAACCATTCTTATGAGGAAAATCTGGTTGAACATGACTTTCCTTGGTGAAGAAAAACAACAGCGTGCTGTTTTCCAGGAGTTTCTCTTAGTCTGTTCCTTACTTTGGGGGAGAGGTTGATGTGTGCTCTGCTGTATAAGTCCCAGGCTGAGAACAGCACTTGAAAGCATGGGGCAACCTTGAGGAGATGCCATGGCTCTTTCTGTGTGCTTGGGTGAGAGTGTGGGTGTGTTTGTGTCTATCTCTGTAGTGTAACAGAACTATAATGAGTTTGTGACATGTATTTCTGTGGGAAAGAACATAAAAAATCAGACTCCAGCATGCTTCAAGTGAAATGCTGGTATTTGCTTTCCTAAATAAAAGGACTCCTTTGCAGGCATACAGAAGCAGGCCACTCTCCAGCCAGGCTGTCAAATACTGAATCCTGTTTTAATTCTATTACTATATTTAGAATTTCATTCTCCTGTTTCACAAAAGTTGTGAGATTACTTGTTTTTGAAGTACTTGCTCATAAAATGATAATTTTAAAGCTCTTTTAATTTTTCCTGATCTCTGTTTAGAGTAAGAAGGTGCCTCAGTAGGAGCAATGACAGCAACTTCAGATGAGATTAATAAATACCACCTGGTAATACAGTGATTCTCATCAGCGCAGACAGAAGTAGCTCACAATCTCTGTTAGTGACAGAGAAAATATGTTTCTGGATGAAGGACAATGTATCTATGCAGCACAACATGTCCAGTACAGCTCAGTACAGTATAGTGTTACCCACGATTATCTAAATGACAGTGTTGTTAACACTGTCCAGCTTGCCTTCTAAGTTACCTGTTCTGGCAGGGAGACACAGGGGCTGCTACATAAACTGAATCATAGCACCATGTGTCAACTTGTGACACAGAGAGAACCACCAAAATAGAAAGCAGACACTGCTCACACCCTGTTTCCTGGAGTGTTTGCAATGAGCTGTGCCTAGTTTCTGTTTATCCTGGGGTAACTCACCTAAGCATTGCTGACCAACATCTATTTTGAGCTGTGCTGATTCCTGCCATGCTCAATAGGAGATGAATATATGGAAAAGACACATGTTGTAAAGTCTAAAATCTCTTGCTGGAATGAAAATGTGTGCTGGAAGTTCATGATGGAAATGGTGTTATGAGTTCTGTAAAAACCATCTCAACTGCCTGAAGTTCCTACTGCACTATAGTAGATGCAGTAAAGTTAGCTTTAATCAAGTGATACATATAATGACATTATGACATAAATCCTATTGCCTTAACACAACTCCCTTTGTATCCTTTCTGTATTCTAGGGATAGCTCAGACATGGCGACTCCTTTTGCTTTGCTAGGCTCTGCACTATGACACGTCATTTTGAGCAGAGCCTCCAAAGTACATTTCAATAACATGTATATACATCAAACGAGGTTTCCTGTGGGGTCTCTGGAGGGAAACTTGAGAAGATGGCACTGAGACTGATGACAGAAACCTTGTAGGAACCTCTAGAACCAGACAACAGAAGAATGTGCTCTGCTGAAGTTTCCCCCTGGGTGCGGAGGTGTGGCTTTACAAGATCTATCAGCTGTTTACATTGGCTTGAGCACATAACAAGACCACCATCCTCTGCTTTGGCTACAGCTACCTTTGGTTGCTTCTGTCTTGCCCCCAACATGTTCCTTAGTTTATGCACTTTAAGTGAGGAGGCAGAGAAGCTGTGTTTAGGGAAGCAATGCAGAGCTCAGAAACTTCCTTTAAACACTGCAGGTTATGCAGAAGCCAGATTACAGCCATCTGTGTGTTTTATGCACTCTGCTTCAAGTGGGCTGGTCATTTTCCTAAGTAGGACAAAGGCAAATGTAAAAATAGGATCTGAATTATGACCTAGAAAACCAAGATGGCTAATAATGCAATCATTGAAGCAATTGTATACGTGTTAACTGGGTCATATAAATTTGTGGTATGACAGCTCATACATGGAAGTTATAAATAGATGGCAGGAGGAAGTAACATAAGAAGTGACAAATAGGAGGCAATGCAGACAGAAAGATGACCTTTTGATTCTATTCTTCCCTTTTTTTAACATTTTGTAGCAAAAGCCTTCCAAATCCCAGACCTCGATTTCATTAAAGGAGAAAATGCAGTGACCTTGTGATGTTCACATCTCTGCTTACAGCAGATTCAGTTCACCCATATGAAGCTTAGCAGGGATATGGAGATTCCAGCCTATTTGTAGGAAGGGTGGTTCAGGGAGTTTAGTGAGAGCAGCCCTTCCCTATTCAGTAAAAATATAACCTTCGGCATGTGGGTGCATCAGTTCTGTGCTGGCAATACATTTGCTGGGCTGGAGACACAGAAAGTGAGATGTGCTAAGATCCTGGATGTTCCTGATTCCTCTAAGTGGCTGGCAAAGAAGACAATTGAGGTATGACCCTGTATCTTCTCTAATCTTCAGGGATGGTTAAATCCATACGAATGTTTATTCTTATACACATAAGGACAAAAATTGGGCTTTTGAGGTACATTCACACTGTTTGTGATGCTGTGGAAGGGGCTGATTTTAAAATAGGATAAATACGCCAAAGCCTCTAGCTGTTGTCATAAGATTTCTGCCTTAATTAATGGCATTACCTCTTTACAGCCAACAAATTGCTATTGATTTTCAGCCCCAATGGTGAAGCAATTTTTACTTCTCCTTTTGTATGGAACTACCAACCTGTATTCCTGATAATTTTGTCCCAGAGGTGGCTGCATGTTAGCAGTGACTACCAAGATTTTTTTGACAAAGCATTCCAACATTCATTGGGTGCATTTGCATTCATTTGAGTAAAGGATGCGACATAATCTAAATATGGTTTTAATCATCTTGTAAAACCACACCAACCAGCGACGTTATCTTCTGCCACAGCACTTTACAGTAGATATATATAAGAGATCTTAGGTTTCATAAAACCAAGATGCTCAGCATTAGGCAGGAAAGAATTAGGAGTTCCAAGTTCTCTAAACTTTTGAAATATTATGTAAGAATTTAGAACTTCCATAAGACATTTTTTAAACTTTTTTTAGAGGTAGCATTGCAAATACTTTATTTCAGAATGAGCAATAGAGAAGGGAATTAAGACCAGGTTTCTCATACTGGTTGAGTTCAAATGCGATATCTTAAAATATGCTGAGTTATTGATGGTTTCACTTAATTTTTCTTTGGGGATGAAGCTCACCTTGGTGCGCTAAGCCAGCACAAGGCCAGATATTACTTAGCTGCTGTTTATGTGCATGTGTTTTACACTGGCCTATTGCTGAGTTGACATCCCCTCAACCTAAGACTTTTATTAACATTCTATCACTGGCTTTCTTTGTTCAAAGTAATCTCTAATCCTCTTCATCTTGTTCTTCCAATACTTGAGGGGTTGCTTTTCTTGGCTCTCTTGAAGGCTTCATTTTGCACTTGGTCCAAAGCTCCATGTAACTCGGAGCCTATCCCTACTGTGCAACGCAGCATGTTGCATGCATGCCTGAGCTAATGGAGCCCTGGAATCCGGAGGAGGATGGCTATGTCAGCAAGTGATGCCAAGCCCATTACTTGGGTGCGGTGTCACATTGATGCTGCTATCCTGCTTCCAAGACAGGAGCTGGTAACCTGGCACTCTGCTATGCCATGTAGACAGACCAGTTTGGGTATGTGCTAGCTCAGGATCTCTGCTTTGCACACCCTTGCACAATGCAGACATGCTTTCCGATTCTCTTCAAAGGGCTCTTGCCCATCCCTCGCTCTTCACAGCCTTTATTGTTAAAATCACGCTGATGTTAACTTTTGCTAATTATCCCATTGTTTGAGTGCAAATAAGTCTTCGCTGGAATACAAAGTGTTGTTTTTACTTTCACACGTTCTCAGTGGAGCACAACACACTGAGGTGTCCAGGACATTCAGCCATCACAGTGTTCCTGGCTTAGCCGCTCCTCATAAAAGCATTTATATAACACAACTGCAAAAAGAGAGAACGTTACTAGATTACGCAGCAAAGTGATTCATCTCAGGTGCAGAACTTTGTGCAAAAGCCAAGCCAATTGTATTATGACATAATTTCTTATATGCAGAAATATTTACATGTTATTACACATCTTCTTGTTACACTACTGACAATTACCCTTGCCAGTCTGTATAGGCTGTTTTGTACAATGCAGTGCCAAATACAGAACTTTAACAACAACTTCTGTTTCATAAGACGTGTGTTGCCCTTAGATAGAGAATCTGTGTTATTTTTTGCTGTATTAACACAAAGCAAGCAAGATGGCAAAGTCCATTTTCAGAAACAGCAAATAGTCATCTTGACAGTGTCCACAGCCTGAAACCTGTGAGCTGAAGCTGCTCAGCATCTCCGGGCATCCACCCCTTGCCCTTGCTTACTTCAAACACAATGAAGCATGTCTGATGGGACAGACTGGGTCATATAGTTATGGAAATAAATCCACAGACTGCACCAATTTGCTCCTTCAGACTGCACAATGACCTTGGCCTTGTCTCTCTCCTTGTCTAGGTCAGCTGGAATCACAGAGAGAGGAGGGAAAGAGTGCAGTGGTACATGGAGGGTGTACAAGTGAGGGAAAATCACTTGAAACTGAAGAACCTAACGAACAGCTGGGACAACCATGAAAAGTGAAGAGCAGTTTCATGTTGGAGTTGTAGGGAGCCACTGCTTTCTCAGTGTGACTCGGTGATCTAAATCTAAATGTTTTACTGACATTTTTAACCCAAGTAGTTCAGCTTTCTGCTCTGTCTCTCTATCCTGCAACCCTTTTGATATTTTCCATTTTCTATTCACTATCCACTCCCCACACAGCTAAATCAGCTCCAGAGAGCCCTGTGCTGTAGACTGGAGTACAGTTTAGAAATTACTTTAAAGTTGCTCACTTGAACATTTGTTGATACAACATATATCTGTTTATAGGAGCACAAGCTTAGATACAGGCTAGTTTCCCTGCAAAGAAGGGGAAAAGCATTGAATGAGCTTATGGTGTGCTCTGCCAGTTTTCTTTAGCTTTGACAGTCAAGTCTTTTAAATCTAGCACACCTAGCCCCAAGGCAAAACTCTTGAGCATAATGATTACAACTGATGAAGTGGATGACAGTCAGTCCTTAAGTATAGCAAAAGATACTGCTAGGCATACCACGTGTCTCCAAAGGTCGTTCATGACCTATTCCTATGATGTAAGTCTAAAGGAGGAATAAAAAAAGTCTTAAAGTTAATCCCACGATGTCCCAGAAAGCCAGTGGTCAGAGAGCAGAGTCGTCAGCACAAGTCTGGGGACGTCCCTACCCAGAAGGCAAATGTAGTGGCAGAAATAATGACTTTCACTTCTTAAAGCAGCATACACATAAGGACAAGCACATGACTAGATGACATGTGATCATTTTACACTGACAGATGAAAAATTGGACCTCTCACTAAAGTGGACATTAATCTACAGAGTGTTTTATTTTTCTGATTATTTCTTCCCAAATACTTTTTTATGCTGCTAGCTTGCTTCAACATTTTGAAAATGTGAGCAGGTTTTGATTGTTTTCTGTTTCTGGCAGTGTAGGAAAGGTGAAAATTAGCCCTTAGTTGAGCCCTTGTGCCAGCCATGACTCTTGAGAGATGTTACAGAAAAGCCAGAATTGATTTGGCCAGTGCGGACTCTAATTTTCACTGCATAAAACTGATAAAAACACAGCCATTGTTCAGATTTTAATGATGGTGTTAAATAATAGAGAGGAAAAGACTTGCTATAAATATAACTGGCAATGTTCTTTTTCACAGAATTTGGGATTCAAGGTCTATTGAATTCAGTGGAAAGACTCCATGTGACATCCAAAAGCTCTAGATGATATATTGTACTATTTGGACCAGCTCTATAGCCAGCGTTAATCAGCTTAACTATTCTGGCTAAGTTCTTTTACTGCATCTGAGAATTTTGGGTTAGATCCAGTATGAAATTGAGATATCCACAGGTCTGGTGCCAAAGTAGCTAACTTCTTCAGCATCTGGCTCCCACAGTGATATTCTGGATGGAGGTGTACTTATGTACTCAAACCTCCTGCACAGTGTGTGCGAACAGCCAGGTGCCTGAGAATAGTATCCCCAACTCCATAAGCTGCTAAGAGATAGCCAAAAGAAAGTGTTAAGCATGAGGGAGTGCTCTCTGTGTGTGTATGGGTGTGAGTGTTGTTGGATCATAAATCTGGAGTTAATGCTTCAGTTCTTCCCCAGTTTTTCTTTTGGCATTGAAGCCTTTCACTGTACATTGTGCTTGGCTTGTTCTTTATTATGCATCTACAACGTTCAGCTTAAATGAATTGTAAATGTTTGGTGGACATCTTTTATTTAAAAGAAAACCCCTGTTGATAGTACAGCAATAATTAAGAACAAAGTATTGTCAAGAATTGAGTCCAGGCATTTTTTTAAGGTGTATATTCTCTTTTTACTTGAGAATCTCAGAAGGAGGGAAAACATGTTACCATGAAGATATCAGCTGGTGATAAGGCTTTTTGTTTTTTTGTTTGTTTCATTTTTGCAAGTACTTGGTCTTCCATTATGACACCATCTTCAGCATTAGCCCACACCCTAGAATAGCATGCACAGTTGCAGACATGCGTATGTACACTGGTAGAAGTATGTCAATTGGGCATAATAGGTATTGACACTGTGCCTGGCTCAGGCCATTATCAACATTTACTTGGTGATAATTTTTTTTCGTCTCCTGACAGCAGTGTGGGACAGATGTAGCACGCAGGAGGAACATCTAGCATCATGGTAAACAAGGATATTGGGAGTGTGTGCCAGAACTGGATTCATGGAGTGACAGGGTTCCTGTCCTCTTGCTTTATAAGGTGATCATGGGAAGGTTCACCCATGAATCATGTAATGATCTCATCCTTACTTATCTGTTGGCAGTCTGTGTGAGGATATCAAGGTTATTGTAGCAGAGGCCTTGCCTGAGAGAGAAGATTCTTTGGCTATGTGAACCCTGAGATACAACCCAGTGCATGGACTTGTAAGACAACAGGAAAAGGACCCAGTCCAACAGCTGGAAAGTATAGCCAAGTCTGCATCATGCTGGATTCAAACAAATTAGTTTTATTGGAAAAAGGGCTATTTGGCAATATGGCAAAACAGATTTCAGGGCCTGTGGTGGCTTTTCTGTATGGAACTGCAGAAATGCAGGCTGCATTGAAATGCCCTTGAGTTCTCCTGTGTCCTCTAGTCTTATCTATATGGCAAAATATTTTCCGATTGCTTCTTGAATTTGGAGGTCTAAGCTGTTGCAATGTCTTTTGCTTCAGACCTCCTGGAGTGGCCTTATACAAAAGTGTCATTTTCCAGTGAATCTGTGCTCCCTGAAATCTGGCTGTAGTCTCTTACCTCTTCTTCAGAGTCCTGTTATGTGATAGTAGTAACATGTTCCCCCAGAGATTCCTGGGAATGGCACATTTCAGAATTTACAAAGCAATTGGTGTGGCTGGGGCATGTCATATCAAACCATTTGCAGTGAGTCCATTGTAACGCTGCACAACTATCAGGGCAACAGAAGACCTAGGGATCAAGACTTCAGAAACAGTGAACAAGGTGTTAGAAGACCATCTCCTGATGCTCAGTGTAAGCACTTCAAGACTGAAAGAGTAGACAATGTTTATAAGGGAAGCTATGCAGACTACCACTTTCCTTGGATGCCTTTGAAGGGTGATCCGTAGACACTGGCCACTGACAGCTGCCAATTAAAATCTAACTTCAAGAGTAATTCTACACTTCACCTTCTCTTTGGATCTATAGTATTGAAACTAGAACTGGTTTTGAGGCTGTCTCTCATCTACTCAGGATCTAGAGCATGGAGGGTGTTTTGTCTGGGTTTTTCTTGAAGGTTGGTAATATCTGGCCTTTGCTCCGGTCACAAGGCTCTATAAAAAAAGAACTTTTTGGCACTTCACTGTCTGGATGATTGATCATGACAGAGTTTAGGAGAGTGTTAGACACCCAGCCCCAAGAAAGAGAGTGCTTCTCACCAGGCAGTGGTACTTCATTTTGTGGCTTAGTGAGCTAGAAATGCTTCAGTCAGTGCTGGGAAGGACACTGCCTGGACACTTTCTTGGAAGTGCATGTACAAATGCTGCCTAAAGGAATACTTGGGCAGTTGTAGGTAGGTCTGATCTTGCCCATTTGGTGTATACAGCTTGATCCTAGATGAAATTGCAGTGATCAAAATGCATGAGCGGCAAGGTCTGGCTTCTAGTTTTCTGTGCCTGAGTGGGAAACCCTGAGCTCAAAGGAGGGCACTCAGTCTCCCTTTGGCACAGGCAAGGAAAGGTAGTTGTGAAAGGTAGTAAACTGCTGGTGGTTCATCCTGCTTCGTTACTGGACAGGATAGTCAGGCAGAAGGGCAGCTGCAGACTGCATTGTCACTAGGAATATTGCCAGACTGTTACCGCCTGCCTCCCCCACTGCGGGATCACTGCATGCCTGCACAGTCCTTACCTACCGTGTTTGGCATCGAACAGTTCTACCAGGGGTTTTCTGCAGGGAAAATGGTGCACTGCTGCATATGCTATGACTGCAATAGGGTATGGGTACCTAAATTCTACCTCTGTCACACTAACATTTTATTACTTGTTGGTTTTGTATATAGCACCTATGGATTTTTTTGCCTGGAGCATGCACATAAATCTCATTAGCATTATTTTCCATCACTGGCCCTTCCCAAGGTGTGGAAGGTTTGCTGAAAGAACTCTGAGCATCATTCCCTAAATGCCTGAGTTGGAAGGCCCATATTAAAGCAAATACGCAAAATCCTTCAGTTTGACCTTTGAAAACCAGAGTAGCAGGCTTCATTGCTTGAGGCTACACGAGATCCTACTCTATGCAGGTTAGGAGGGAACTTGAGTTAATGTTACGAGATAAATATAACTGCAAAGCAAACCAGTTCAGATAGTTTTCCTTCCTTCACAGGCTCATTTGTAAATTCAGAGAATCTCTTGAAAAGCAATAAAATAGAAATACAATAGGAAAATATCCACCCAAACTATCACTCCGAGCTTTTGTTATTTTTCTTATTATGCAGGTATAAAATATCCTGTAAAATACAAATTACTTTAGATTAAGCAAAATATTGTCCCAGTTATGCTTATGAAATAGAAACATCTTTAATTCCTGCCTTGAAAAATGCAGATTTCAAATATAATTTTAGTTTTCAAAACATTTCAAAAGTCAAGGTGCTGGCTTTCTTGCCCATTCTCTGGCTTTCTTGCCCATTCTCTGGCTTTCAGCCTTGAATTAGTTTACCCTCATGCCTATAACCAGAGCAAAGTACAAATGAAATGCCCGTGAACTGTCGTATTCCTCGTTTGCCTCCTGCACCACTCCTCTTTAGCCCCACAACTTTCTTCCTAGTCACCCTGTGAACATACACATCTCCTAAACTCCCTCATTTGATAGGGCAGTTGTCTTACGTGTGAAAGATGATTTTCAGTATGTCTCACAGTCGTAACCAGACCCAAATTTTTGGGAGATCAAAGAACCCAGAGTTTCTTCAAACTTTTTGTGAAAAAGGAACTGAATTGCTAGGGTGCTGCAACTCTGACTGGGGCTGGGGGACAGGGGAAGATGCAAGCTCCTCTTACGATGTGGTCTAGATGGGACTTACCACATTACTGTGATACAAATATACAATTCGTGATTGCTGGATAATGATGTCAAAAAACAGTAAGGCAGTGAAATGATTCAGGGTGACTGAGACTGTAAAAATCAAGGTGCCATAACTGGTTCTGCTATAGACAATCTCCATAACTTTTGTGGACAGGTGGGAGTTATACACAGGTATGCATTTACAAATCCAAGAAGGATATTTATCATTAACTTTTAGGGCCTAAAAATATTTAGATAGACTTTCCCCTTAACCTGCTAATAATAATCTCTCCCTTCTCCCTAGCTTTTGTCTGTGTTGTCTGCTTAGATTGACAGGTCCTCAAGGTGGGAACTGTCCCTTATTCTCTGTTTGAATTGCCAATGAATGCCAAGGGATTTAATGTGATGCCTCTAGGCTTTTTGATAATATAAAATATTACTAACAGTAGTAGAGAGATACAAACAGCTGAGGAAAAGGTATAGGTCTTTCTTGCTGCAGGCGTCTGTTTATAGTATTTGTCATTCCTATCTTTGAAGAAATGACTGCTTAGCTTTTCAGAGATACGCAAATAGGACATTGTCAATAGTAATATCAATGATATTTTATTGCTTGACATTTTCACTGGTATTATATTGCTCTACATTTTAAACAAAAGCAGCAGTTCCTATCCGAAGCTGCTGATAAGGCAGATCTATTTTCAGTAAATACATTACTTTCATATATGTCTCTTTCTTCAAAAAACTTCTAAACTTTTATGGAAGCTTTCAGGTATTAATTATTACTCGATTCCATGGGTTTTCTGTTTGATTTACCTTTAAGATGGCTTCAATGTTGGCAATGTGTACTTCCCAAAATGATAAAACTGCTCATTGTCAGACTGTGAAGGCTGTCCTGGCAGAACAGAGTAGTAGCAGAAAGACTCTTGGCGTGGCACCTCAGTAACCCTTACGGAATTTCATGATATTCAAGATGGACAAGATAAGTCACCAGTGATGCGTTGACAACCCTGAAATATTTAGGGTTATTAAGTCAAGTCTAGAAAGCATAGGCCTTGGAAAACTTTTGTAAGATGAAGGAGCCAGGCAAGACAAAGAATTACATGCAATGTTGTTCTTTTATTGTATTCTAGCCTTTTGAAATGTCTCTGTGCTCTAATTTTTGTAAACTGCGAAATCTGACTAAAAGATAGCTGCAAGGCATAACAAAAGAAATTAAGATTTTTGAATTTTGGTTCTTTTCTTTTTTTTTTTCAACTGTAACTAGTTGTCATGAAACAAAGAACAAGAGCAGGTTTTGCATGTGAATACTAGCAAGGTGAAATTACTGGCTTGTATGTCACAATTCTATAAAAGTTTTCGAAATACTTTGGTGTTAGTCTATTTTAGGACTGTAGGGTGAGGTTAGGGAAAGATTAACTTTCTAAACCTCAAATTAAGCCTAATATAGACACAGTTTATTGCTATTTACCTTGAGTTAGTAACAGGCAGCGTTTGCTGTTGATTATGACTGACCTCACAGTGACTTCATACTGTAATCAGATTTGGTTTTAGCAACTTATAGGATTTCAGTAAAAATGCTTTTATAGCAGATGAATATCCTGGCTTCTGCCAACTGCTGTGAAAAGTGACATACTGCACTGCTGTCTCCTGCAGATTCCTCTGAAGTTTGCCAAATGGGTTCTTAAAGTTCTGAGGGTAAAACAGTAAACAAAATTTTCTGTACTGTTTTCATCACAAGTTGACCCTGAAGTAAGCTGGTAGAAGATCATCTGTGGAAGTTTCTGACACTGATTCTGAACTGCAAAATGTCAGAGCTTTAACTCATATTCATCACACCTGAAACTTGATGAACTCTGCCAACTCTCAACAGTCCAACGACCCATGTAAAGTATTCTGTAATTACCAACAAGGGAATTGGGGTCACCAGGGAGGACTTGTTATAAAATAAGACTTTGCAATTTAAGTATCCTTTCCTGATAGTTTGGTCTTTCAAATACATGAATAAATAAGTTAAATTAATTTTGAGGCTATCACTAAATATGCATATAGATAAATGTGTCCACATTTAAATCAGAAAAGATCTATAATCTAGACACAGTTTCCTTTTGCTGATTTCTTTTCTAGACTTTGATATAAGAGAGCCCTCAGAACGCTTGCCAGTTTAGTTATCCTAACAGAAATGTTTTGCATCAGAGTTAAATGTAGTGGGGACAGGAAAGTGCTATTCACTTTGATATTATCTTTGTGAGGATCTCACAAGATGTGTACGCAAAGTGGTAGCTCTGACTCATAATTTTAAGACAGGCACCTCTTTTGAAGTGCTTTGCATATGTCCTTATTTAAAAAGGAAGATTTTGAACACACCATTCAGTATTTACTTCTGAATGTCTGGCTGTTCAGGTACTTGTGACATAGGTGCTGCTACCTCAAGCCATCTATCAGAAACGCTGTGTGTAATCAAAACAATGGAGAAAAATTCTATTTGCATTGTCCCACCCTTTGAAACAACATTTTTCCATTAGAATACCCACTGTCCATTGGGAAGAATTAGTTTTAACCTGGCTTTGCCTTCTCTCCCAATAATTTGTGTGAGGTTGCTCTTCTAGTTGTCCAGAACTGCTGTAACCTGTGAATTTCATTTAAAAGACCCTATTAATCTTTTGGAGGGCAAAAAGAGATTTCTGATGTTCTTATGTGGAGATTTCTTCACAGAGTTATTGTTTCTAATCCAATCTTTCCCTTTTGTAGTGTGCTGAAATAAACTTCTAGAAAAGTAGTTAAAGCCTGCGTGCCTGCATTTTTAACAACAGCTTTGAAATGTAAGTGGAAACCCTTATTTCTTCTTGTTCTGTGCATACTTCTCTTTTCATGTGGCAAGAAGCTGTGAATCACTGTGGGTGTAGATTCCAATCACTTGTCTCTCCTTTGCTCATCTTACTATGGATGGCAAATAAGAGTCAATGTAGAGTAAGTGCAGGGAAATGCAACCCACGTAGGAGAATCAAAATGAAAATTTACTCTTCTTCTGGCATCATTTTCCTGACCCTCAGATTTCCCCAACTTTATGAGTATGATGATACTAACTGGCATTTGGAAAGTTCTTTAAGATTTCCAAGTTCAAAGGCCTAGTTAACCATTACTCCACTCAGAAATAAAAACCCCATGCATTGCATTAATATACCATCGCTAGATATATGGCAGTGGTAACAGTTTTTCTGAGACAAGTGGGAAAGCTGCATTTTCTTGAAGGCATTCAAAGACAAACATACTAATGATGTCAACTGAGATCAAAGACTATCCTGGAATTCATGGGCATGTTTATCTTTTATACCTTTAAACTTTGATATGTCTTTCTACTAAATTTGTTTACAGCTTAGCCTTGTAAAAATCCCACATTTCCTGGTTTATGTGCTTTAAGTGAAAGTGGGTTGCACTTGATCCCTCTGTTTGATGGGACTGTTGTGCTTCTGTCTTACTACTAATAAAACTGGTTGTTGCATGTTGTGCTGATGGCTGCAGGGAACACTGTCACTAACCCCTGAACAATAGGTCTTTCTATTGACTGCATAAATTGTTCTTTGCAGCAGAAGACAAAGAAGATTTCAGGTATTCATAAACAGTAAATAAAAAAGGAAGTTTGTGGTCCAAAAGAAAAAAAAAAAAAGATTACTCAGATTTCTTTTTATCATGGTTGAGAAAAGATACACAAATTGCAGATCAAAATTATTGGTGTTTCCTTCAGAGCAAGTATGCCATTTTCTGAAGTGTGCCATCTTCTAGGGACTGCAGACCTCAGAGCATACCTCTGCCTCCTCCAGCAGCTGGGAACTTGTCTACATAGCCAAAATGCCTTGAATTGCAAAGCTAACTTGTTTCAACTAACAAGACATTAACACTAGTCAGCATTTAGTGCAGACAAGAACAAGCCTTTGTTCAACAGTGCCCCAGTTGGAATGGTAATACCGACTGGAAGTGGCCCCAGCAGAGAAAGAGTCCATGCCTTGCACACAGACATCGGAAAAGTTTCTTGTGCGTCACAGCCTTCTGCAGCCCATTATTCACAAAACATTTTCTGAAGCCTTTTAACAAGTCAAGACCTTTAGTACTAATCTCCAAAAGTCACAGCAAAGCAATTTGCCAGAGGAGGAGAACAGGAAAGATAACTGCCAAGCCAGTGTTCCCAGTCCTGCAAGAGCAAAGTGTTTGTTAGGTGAAAATGCCCGCAGGAGCCTAGGGAATGAGCAAGTCCACTTCTCCAGAATGATGCATCACTGCCTTCTCCTCTGCTGCCAGCTGGACTTGGCAGAATAGTCCCTCCAGGTTTAGTTCTGAGAATATGAAAAAAACCTAACGGGACATGTGAGAAACTTTTAAAAATCTTTGTTTCCTTTTCAAGGAGGAGTGGTTTTCTGCTCTAGCAAATGCCAGCCTCTTGTTCTTCAGATCACAGTGGAGACACCACCTTCACATCTGCTTCACCATAATCTGAACTATCCATCAAAAGAAAAGAAATTCATAACGTCCTTCTGCGTGATCTACATAAGCCCTAAAGCATAGTAAGGTATAAGTGTTTTGAAATAGACATCCTTAACACAATTCTTCTGAGATTACTCAGGTTTAGGCATCTGTCATTCTGCATAAGCTTTGATCCTCACACTATGAAAATCACACTGTGCATCCTAATAAAATTTTTCTTAGCAGTGCTACTGTTTTCAGTGCATTATGATAATCACAGTCTTTGGAGCAACAATAATAACTGTTATCCAGACTAAAACTTCCACAAGACATTTGCAAGAAGTCTTGTTGCCTTGCATTTTACTGTAAAACAATAGTCTGCTAAAACAATACTGAAGATTTGTCAAAAACAATTTGCTTGGACCATGATGCTGCAAATTCCATATGTAAGGAGTGGAGAACAGTATAATGGAGCTCAGTCTAGGGAAGAGCATCTTTTCTAGATGCTTCTGATGTGTCTTGTTTCAAGGCCAGCCTGCCTCAGAAAGCATCTATCCATGTAGAAATATCCTTTGGGTAGCCAAATTGCATTAAAAGCATTTCTATTATCTTGAGAACTTTTCTGAGTGAGGTAATTGTTCAGCACATTGTGCTGTTTTTAGGATGTGATGCATGGGAAAAAGATGAAATTGTTTTGAGAAAGCTGGAGAAAGCAGTTTTTTCTTCCTATGAGAAAACACATAAACCACACAAACACATATATATATATACAAGTAGATATAAAGTCCACATTATTATTGCCATTTCAAAACACATTTACTTTTTGCAAGTATTTGAGATGAGTTTATAAAATATGATGGGATGAGGTGAATTCCCTAGAGAAGAAATCTCCCAACCCTGCATTAGCCAAGGAACTCCCAAGAAGGGCTTTCTAGTGCATCTCTGCCAGGGAGGTTTGGACAAATCCTAGACTATCTCTTTCCAGAACTAATGGCAAATTCAATTTCTTCCCTCATAAACTTGTTACCAAAGACTTTAAGTGAAAACTGGAAGAGAAGGAGACACATTGGATTAGGGAAAGAGGGAGAAAAAGCCTCCAAATTTTAGGGCTCAACTGCGAAGAAGATGATAAACTGCAAAGATGATACTAAAGCTGATTTTGACTCTACTTTACTCCTTTAAAAACATTTCCTTCTGTGCCGAGATACTGATCGACATGCTACAAATACCGCAGATAGTACTGATACTGCTGACAGTGGTGGATCTAGGGAGATCCACAAGTTTGCAACATGCCATACCAGTGACAGAGCTCTATGTGGAAACTTTGTCATTTTTTCCTCATGCCTCCCTCTTGGCTGTGGATTTTTCCATAACAGTTAGAGATTCCAAAGGAAATAAGAGCACAAGCAAATAAATGAATGGACTGCGGTTAGAAAAGGAAATGTTTATTCAAACACAAGAATAATGCCAGTTGTAGAAGTCTGGATGCTTCTTGTATGTTTCTGTTTCTGAGAATATCCAAATGGATAATATTTACTAATGGTAAGCAGTATCCAAGAAACTTAAGTTTTATACCAGAGTAATTTATCTGTTCTCAAAGTGCTATTGGCTTTTGCTGAAAATCTGTTGCTCTGTAGACTTAATCTATACATAGCTATTTGCATTCTAGTTTTTCAGATACAGAGAATATTTCAATTACAGTTACTAGGAATCAGTACATCACACATGCCTTATTTTTTGAGTTTACTAGTACTTTTTAGTGCATAATAAATATAGCATATCACAGAACCATGTAGGAATGAAGAAATTAACCTGCTTGTTTTAAATACATATATGTACAGTGTGTGACATTAAAAATGCAGTGTCATTATGGTAGATGATGTGCATTTTGCATATACAAAATTGGTCTGCTTTGAGCTAAATGTGCTGTAAGATTCTTCTGTTTTCTACACTGGAAAGTGATTGACAGCAATTTCATTTTCAAGGAATAACTAGAGATCAGCTTGGAAGAGAGCAACAGTTAAGGATTTTTTTAAGGAAAAATTATTGTTTCTTTCCCCAAACTAATACTCTTCTTGCCAATTTCTGTCACTTATATTGGCCTCAGAAGTCACAAGATTGACCTACACAGCCTGAGATTAATGATAAAAATAATGATGCTGATAATAATATATATGAGGACTTGAGAACTGCTACCACTAACAACTTGAAGCTGAGAACAGGATGCCTTTCTTTTTTGAATGTTTAGGGAGGACCACTCACGTCTTAATTTATGTACCATTGTTTTATGTTCAAAATTCAGCTCAGAACACATACACAAAAATACCGTTCTTCCTTTTGACTGATTTAAGAAAATTTCATTTTCCCTTGCTTTGAGATGAGCTTACTGCAATTTTCTAAAAATTTTGCACCTGAATGCCCCCTATATTATTTTCTCCTTTTATTTCTTTTCCATTCTTTACCATGGTTGAGTTGGAAAAGTTTTGCTGTTAAAAAATTTATGTGTAATTTCCGTGGTCTTATCTGATGGTGAAAAAGGAGAGTGACTTCAGATCTTCCTGATCTGCGGGGCACTGCTGATGTGTAGTATGAAATCCTATAGGTAAAACTGCCTGCTCTGGATGAGGCTGAAAAGAATCTCTGGTTTGGGTCTCCCAGCATTGCAGACAGTATCTGAACCATCAGGGCACCTTTCCGTCTGCTAAAGTTTTTTGAAATATTCAGTCTTAGTGGATGAAAAAAATGCTTTCAAATCTCAGCTAACCTTGCTAAGTAGAAAGGTAATGTGTTAAGTTGAACAATGGTTGACACAGTTTTTGGCTCTCACTCCTTATACTTCACATTTTTCCCCCTATTTTTTCTTATCCATAAAGCAGATGAGGTAGCACTTTTTTAATGTAAATCTTAATTCCTTTTAGGAGTCAATTAAAAGACAGCAGTCTTGACCAAACAATTTCTGTGTCAGACCCATGGAGGATAATGAATCGTAGTTATTTTAGATAATGATGAACATTCACATCAACTGGACATAAAAAACAGCTATTTAAAACAAATCACAAATGTGACAACACCATTTTCAGACTTTTTTTATTCTGCTGTGTTTGTGAGTATTGCAATACAGTGCAACATATTTTCAACACATAACATGGGAAGAATCCTGTTGCAATATTAAAAAGAAGAAAAGAGATGTGATCGTATATTCTTCTGCATAACCTAGTAAATCAGATCTGTGTAGCAGAGCAGGAGAAGTCAACAGTCTTGTTTCTTTAGCAATAATAACAATAAACATCTGATCTTTTATATGTAAATCTTTGTCCGGAAGCACGTTAAGCAATGTGGTCAAAATTACATAGAAGACGTTTCAGTTAGGTCCATAAATCTATGTTTAGGCATCTGCTTCACTTTCAGCTGGCAACAGCCAGCATTTTCTTCATCGCCCTGAAAAATCTCACTGCCAGAATGGGGTGGATTTTTATACAGAAAATCATTAAAAACTATGGGATAAGGATGTAAGACATTGAATCTAGAACTGACAATGTGTTCTCGCTGATCCTGGTGTATGAACATCTGGGATGTTGACTCATGTTAATCTAGAAAAAGGCATCAGAAATAAAACCACTCCACCCTGCATTCTGGCCATCCCCAAACAGCAAGGATGTTAGCTCTGTGCTTCAACTTTGCTCTGTCTGTTCATGAGAATCTGTCTGTGGTTTAAAAGTAAAATGGATCATTTTATTTTGAGATTTTGAGTTCCTCTGAGTTTGAAATTTGGGAGTGGAATGAAGTAGAGCAAGAATAGCCAAATACTATGTCAGTGTCTCATAGTCTCTGAGGCTGGATTCCTAAGGACATGCTGTCAGTCAGGTTAACTCTTCCACTGCCAGATCCTCATGCCAGCACAGTGGTAGTGAGTGGCAAGATGTAGCTCTCCAGAAATCTCCACCATTACTTACTGATGGCTCAAAGAGCTGCAAAATCCTTGGATCCCTCAGGGAGCAGGGAAAGTGTGACTGAGCAAACCCAGGAAAAGGAACAAGAATTACAAGTTCCATGAACCTGCACAGGAACCTGTCACACTAGTTGGGCCCATTGTAATACCAGAGGGGTAGTTTTTAACACTGAAACCAAGTTATTAAAAGGATGACAAAAGCTTTTAAGCTATACTTAGGCCAACTCTTCATATTAGGAATAACAACAGCTACATTTTTTAATAGTTCTGTGGAGTAGAGTCCCTTGGTAAGGAATAATATTGAGATTTATTTTATAACCAAATCATCTATGCAGAGTAAGTCCCCCAGGCTCTCTGAGTGGGGATGTGCACCCTAGGCTGGCTGGTGGGATAGAGGAGGATATTCTGGCTGACAAATGTTGATGGTGAAGAACTAAAGTTAAGGTTGAAGGCTTGCAGCATAGCAGGGAAAAGACATAAATGTGCCAGTTAGTGTAGTTGAACAGTTAGAAGATGAAATCAATGTTGAAACTGGTGTGAAAATGTAATTTCTCCCCGGAGAAGCCTCCCTTGATCTGGTGAAGCATAGGGGCTAAGTGCTCTGGTGCAGCTTTCATACCCCTGAGGAGATGGAAGGGAAGAAGGGAAGATCCTGGGGCTCCAGGATTCATTGCTGTGCTTTTGAATGACCCCTGATCAACCTGGGAGCAGGGAGCAAGACCCAGGATTCCCCTTTCCATGGAGAAAGCACTGATTGCTGGACTGCAAGGCTGCACATCCTCCTGCACGGTCTCTTCTACCTTACAAATTCTTTTATTTCTTGCTTTACAGAGGCACAGCTTTGCAGCTGGGAAGAGGCTCCTCCAGCGTAGCAGCCTTACTACCTCATGCTGGACCCCTCTGAGCTCCTGCCTTTCCCCTGGTGTTTCACAAGCAGGAGCCTTGCAGGTGATAGTGCCTCTAACCATAAAAGGGAGTTTCTAACCAGGCATGCAGCTGTGTTGCGTCATCAGAAAAAGGGCTCCCTGTGCATCCTCCCGTTTTCCATGGCTACATTTGCATATGGACCTGACATAGTTAAGAAAGAACTGCAGTTTAGGTGAAAAAAAAACCCCTCTGATACATAATCACTTCCATGAAAGCAGATGCATGGAGACAACCAGGTCTCACAGTGCTGCCAGGTCCTTGCCATGCAGCTAGAGAACTGCATGCTCACACATACATTTTTTTTTTCTTCTTTTCAGGAAAAAAAAGCCAAAGAAAAAGGTAAAGATTCTGCAAATGCCAAGAATTTTGGTAAAATATGTCTGGTTCCAAACACTTCAGGTATAAATAATATCCTTACAGAAAAAGCATTGCCTCCATAGATGGACATAGTTGTAAGAGCAACTACATGGTTCTTCCTGAACTACACAAACATTTATACATTTTTCAGGTGTAAAATGGGACTTAAGGTAGAAACAAGGGTTGCTTACAAATTCTGGATTTCCCAAGTCAGGACCTACAACAAAAACTGGCTTTCACACCTACACAGTGTACTACAACTATGAGCATTTCCATCCAACTGCTCCCAGCTTTATCGATGTTAAAAAACTTTAGAAGAAAGCTTGACTTCTTTTTGATATGCTGACACTCAAGAAAGGTGTATGATCTTCTAAAACAGTGACAGTCCTTGCAAGTTTGTAGTAAATATTAATTTAATTTTTACTATTTTTAGCTGGCATGGGGTAGAGTAACCGTTGAAGTCAATATTGCATGAAGTCAGTGGGAAAGATCAAATAAAAAGCTTGCTGTGTAGTCCACATGGCCTTGTGCTGGGACTGATGCCAGTGCTATCTGTCATTTGGAAATGTACTTTCAGTGTAGGTATGAGTCGATATCTCTTTGGCTGCTTAAGAGAGTTGGGAGTTGGACTTTACTCTCATTTATGGTTGAGAACTTGGATTCTGTTATGCTGAAATGTCAATAATGCACTACAGAAATTTTTGAAGAACTGAATGAGAAATGTCTTACTTCAAATTCATATGTTACAGCATATTAAGGAAAAAAATCCCTTCAACTGTCCACTAATGTGGCACATATAAATCTTCAAGCTTGTACATTTATAGTAGGATGGTAGGATGCTAATTTTTAATATTCCTGAGGCAACTTTAACTCACCTTTCTTGTACATTGCCTGTAGTCATTAAAAGACACTATTATCAATTAGTAACATACTAAGGTATTTGTTTTAGATAAAAGAATAAGTTAATATTACCAGACGAAAAGCAACAGTACGTATGAAATTAGATTTACAGTCTCTCACTGGACATCTGCATCCATAATTTCAGTTAAACCATCAGCTGTTAATTACTGATGCCTTAATGTTCCCTTCCATGTATTGTCCTTTATGATTTATATTTTATTTTATGATTTAGGCTGTACTCTATCTACAGGATAGCGGTACTGGATGTCTGCCTTTTTCTCCTCCTCCCTGGAAAGGTGGGGATTGCAATGTCAACTTTTAGGCAGGGAGAACAATAACCACAATTACATTAGGAGAGAGTACTTCTCCCTGTGTCCTTACAGCACTCGTGCAGTCTTAATCTCTTTGGCTTTGGAATGGGAGCAGGGAAATGATGCTGGGGTGCATGGGGGGCAGGTGGAAGGGGAAAGCACCACAGAAGGACTGAGCATTAGCTGAAGGCTTTTCAGAAGCCCAGTCAGAGCATTTCCAAACTGTTTCCATTTCTGGATTTTTACTTTTATTAGCGCTGCATCTTACCTCTCAGTTACACTAGAATAAATCTGCAATAACTCCACTGAAGTTTTATTATTGTAAATTTTCTTTAAGGGACTGTGATACCAAAACAAATATCTTTGTTATAGGATTAGACTAATTCTGTTTATTACAGATTCTGAATATGCATAATGAAGTACAAATCTTAGGTAATTTTTCTCTCTGTTAAACTTTATGCACTCAAGTTTAATTTAAACATGTGCTTAAAATGAAGCAAACACTTCACTGCTTTAATGAGAAAAGGCTTTGCAGCTGAAGTTTTTCATCTAAAGTTCATTATCTAAATCCCTGTAAATTAAGTGGCTCTGTTTCCAGAGTTACTGAGTACCAAAATATGCTCACTGAGTTCATACAGATTTGAAGCAGCTTATTATTTAAGTGTATACATATCTAATGCCCAAATTCAAACTATTAATCCTTTTAATAACAACTGTAAATGCATTTATTATTTTCATTTCATTGACTTATGATGTATTGATGTAATCAGATTAAAGGAAAAATATCACCATTCTGTAAACAGTAATGAAGCAAGAATCTTGAAGACTAGAATGCTCTTTTAATGATATTGGGGGAAAAAATGACTTTGTTAACCCTACTCTGTAATATAGTTCAGGAAGTAACATGTTCTGGGCTGGCCACAACCAGTTTCTTTATGGGTTTCTGTTTGTGTTTATTATGATGGTAAAATGGCAGCTTCATTTTTGATGATAAAATTCTTCTTTACAGTAGCAATGGCTTCTTAGGAAAAGAAGCAAAGTGAGACAGAGGCAGGTGTTAATGGAGACAGACGCAGGTGTTAATGGAGACAGACTATAGATATGTGCAAGTTTGTACCAGAAAGTTGTGTGGAAAATAACAGTGGGTTCCTAAGTAAAACACTAGTTTCAGTTGCAGCATGCTGCATGTTGTGAAGTGAAGGCTTTCAAAGTCTAACCACTTCCTGTATTTTTATAGCATTAACTTCATCACATAGGCACTTCAGGAAGCTAGACTACAAGGGAAATTTCCTATTTTTGAAAATATAGTGTTACTTTACCCTGCTGAAATGCACAGAATTTTTTTTTTTCTCCCCGAAGACCCCAAAAGTTTGCTGTGATGCATCTCATGCAACTCTGTCTTGCAAAATCCTTTTCAGCCAGGCCTCATTTTGCCTGGATATCTGCCAGTTTGCTTAGATGGTAAGCATGTGGATCTTCGACTGTTTAATTTCCCTGTTTTGTACACTGACATGCAGGGTGGATCTGACAACTGATATTCTTTTTAATTACTGTGAAGTAGAGATCTTTGGGAAGTTTCTGAAGATAAAACTCAACCAAATGAAGATGTTGCATATCATAGCAGTTGGGAATTATGCAAAAGTAATAGAGATGTGTTGAGATTTTTGGTAAGATGCAAATTCATGTGCTACAATGGTACAGAATCACTGGGACATTTGAACAGCACATAGTATTTGGCTATCTAGATTTCTTGTGCAACTTGCACTTCCTTGCATCTTTACACTGCTGAAATAGAAAAGCTTTTTGGTTCTTCTACTGTGAAGGTCAAGGCAAGGAAAAAACACCTCTTAAGTACCAGAAAGTTAAGATGCTGGGCTGGCACACAGAAGAAAGGTAGCTACAGGATAGTGGAAAAAGCAGGTAACTGCTAGTATTCACTTTTACAGATAACCTGAGCTCAAATTATGTCTCAGAAAGGTGGGATGGTTAGCAAATGATCAGCTAATACACTCTGTAATTGACCAAGCTCTTTACTTAGCCGTAGAGTCCATGGGAGTGTCAGACATCTTCAATGAGACTAAGAGGCTTGGTTTAGTTAAACGAAATGACCTGGTGGTTGAGTGTTTTCTCTTCATCTTGAGTGTGCTCACATGGCATGTGCAGGACAACCAGGGGATCAGGCTCAGCCAGCATGGGTTCATGAAAGGCAGGTCCTGCTTGACCAACCTGATCTTCTATGACCAGGTGAACCTTATATGACAGGTGTGGTCTTTGCTAGGTAAAAAACTTGCTGGATGGAAGAGCCCAGAGGGTTGTGGTGAATGGAGTTAAATCCAGTTGGTGGCCAGTCACAAGTGGTGTTCCCCAGGGCTCAGTTTTGGGGCCGGTTCTGTTTAATATCTTCATCAATGATCTGGATGAGGGGATGGAGTGCAACCTCAGTAAGTCTGCAGATGACAGCAAGTTGGGAGGAGGGTTGATCTGCTGGAGGGAAGGAAGGCTCTAGAGAGGGATCTGGACAGGCTGGATCACTGGGCCGAGGCCAATTGTATGAGGTTCAACAAGGCCAAGTGCGGTGTCCTGCACTTGGGTCACAACAACCCCATGCAACGCTACAGGCTTGGGGAAGAGTGGCTGGAAAGCTGCCCAGCAGAAAAGGGCCTGGGGGTGCTGGTTGACAGCTGGCTGAATACGAGCCAGCAGTGTGCCCAGGTGGCCCAGAAGGCCAATGGCATCCTGGCCTGTATCAGAAACAGTGTGGCCAGCAGGAGCAGGGAAGTGATCGTCCCCCTGTACTCGGCACTGGAGAGGCTGCACCTTGAGTACTGGGTTCAGTTTTGGGCCCCTCACTACAGGAAAGACATTTGAGTTGCTGGAGCATGTCCAGAGAAGGGCAACGAAGCTGGTGAGGGGCCTGGAGCACAAGTCTTATGAGGAGCAGCTGAGGGAACTGGGGTTGTTTAGCCTGGAGAAAAGGAGGCTGAGGAGAGACCTTATGGCTCTCTACAACTACCTAAAAGGAGGCTGTAGTGAGGTGTGTACTGGTCTCTTCTATCAAGTAACTAGTGATGAGAGGAAATGGCCTCAAGTTGTGTCAGGGGAGGTTTAGATTGGATATTAGAAAAAATTTCTTTACTGAAAAGGTTGTTAGGTATTGAATCAGGCTGCCCAGGGAAGTGGTAGTGTCACCATCCCTGGAGGTGTTCAAAAAACGCATGGATGTGGCACTTCAGGACATGGTTTAGTGGGCATGGTGGTGTTGGGTTGACAGTTGGAATTGGTGATCTTATAGGTCTTTTCCAAACTTAATGATTCTATTTCTATTACTATTGCTATTTTCTGTTTTTCCCAGTGGACATTTCTCACCTTATTTATTACATTTCCATATGTTGTTACTCTTTCCTTCCTGCCCTATTTCTCCTCCTTGCCACAGTCTCACAAGCTCAGTTCTGCAAACCCTCTTGTGTGTCTGGCAATTTCCAGTTTGAGTATTTTCTGTTGTGGACAAAGAATAAAAGCCCTTTGAGAAAAACACCAGAGCCAGGCAATGAAGGGTACTGATTGTCCTTCTTTTCACAGTCTTACTGTGGTGGGCTGACCCTGGCTGGGCACCAGGTGCCCACCAAAGCCATTCTATCACTCCCTCCCTCAGCTGGACAGGGGAGAGAAAATATAACAAAGGGCTCCCGGGTCAAGATAAGGACAGGGAGTGATCACTTAACCAATTACCATCGTGGGCAAAACAGACTCAACTTGGGGAAAAATTAACTCAATTTATTGCCAATCAACCAGAGTAGGGTACTGAGAAATAAAACCAGATCTCAGAACACCTTCCCTCCACCCCTCCCTTCTTCCCAGGCACAGCTTCACTCCCGGATTCTCTACCTACCCTTCCCCAGCGGCGCAGCGGGATGGGGAATGGGGGTTGCAGTCAGTTCATCACATGTTGTTTCTGCCACTTCATCTTCCTCAGGGGCAGGACTTATCACACTATTCCCCTGCTCCAGCGTGGGGTCCCTCCCACGGGAGACAGTCCTCCACGAACTTCTCCAACATGGGTCCTTCCCACCGGCTGCAGTTCTTCATGAACTGCTCCAGTATGGGTCCCTTCCATGGCGTGCAGTCCTTCAGGAGCAAACTGCTCCAGCATGGGTCCCCCACGGGGTCACAAGCCCTGCCAGAAAACCTGCTCTGTGGGCTCCTCTCTCCACAGATCCGCTGGTCCTGCCAGGAGCCTGCTCCAGCGCAGGCTTCCCACGGGGTCACAGCCTCCTTTGGGCACCCACCTGCTCTGGCATGGAGTCCTCCACAGGCTGCAGGTGGATATCTGTTCCACTGTGGACTTCCATGGACTACTTGGGGACAGCCTGCCTCACCATGGTCTTCCCTGTGGGCTGCAGGGGAATTGCTGCTCCGGTGCCTGGAGCACCTCGTCCCCCTCCTTCACAGACCCTGGTGTCTGCAGGGTTGTTTGCCTTACATGTTCTCACTCCTCTCTCTGGCTGCCATTTCTGAGCCCCACAACTTTTTTTCTTCCTTCTTAAATATGTTATCACAGAGGCACTACCACTATCGCTGATAGGCTCGGCCTTGGCCAGCAGTGGGTCCGCCTTAGAGCCAGCTGGTATTGGTTCTGTCAGACAAAGGGGAAGCTCCTAGTAGCTTCTCATCAGAAGCCATCCCTGCAATGTCCCCCGTCCCCTGCTACCAAAACATTGCCACAGAAACCCAATACACTTACCTGTACTCATTCTTCCAGTCTGCCTCCCTCAGGACAGTTTCAGGAGTTCCAACCCCCCAAACAGCTTCATATAGCTTCCATAACTCATGTCAGTCTGTCTTCCCCTCCAGAATTACAATGCCTCAGGCCTAGGATGGGCAAAATTCAGCTCTGGATCAGCAGCAGTTCTGGTAGGTCTTGGCAGGACCTGGAAAAGTGCTTCCTTTCCAGGAAGGCACAAGATAAATTTCAACTGTGTGTGGCAGAGTCCATGTTGGTGGGCTTTTTGGTGAACATCCACCTGCTTTTATAGCTTTCTTGTACTTTTAGAGCCTTTTTCTGAAGTCTCTCTAAAGGATGTGGTATCTTACTTCACTTACTGAAGAATTAAAATATAATAATGTATAAAATGTTTGTAATACTGTGGTAAAGATCCATTATGGCTAATCTCTAAGGTGTGTGAGAGAGCACAATTTTTATGCTCATAGTTTTATTAAGCATTGCATTTGTAGGTGGCTTTTCCTGTCACTGTGGTTTAATTAAACAGTACTCTCTGACAACTGTGCATCAGCATCAGTTGAAAGGAAAAAACACTGAGCAATGACATTTGATTGACATAATGAGCCAGACATGCATATCTCAATTAGACACTGATTTGAGGAACAGGAGGTTGTTGACTTCAGGTCTGTAGAATATGTTCTTGTTTTCTTTCTTTTTATGTAGACTCCCAGTAAACAAAATAACAATGGTGCAAAGGAAATATGCTGTAAATATTACTACCATGCTCATAGTAGCTGTAGAACTGTGTTCTCTCTTTCTGTGTCATTTGTGGTCTCCAAAGAGCAAGGAAGTTAGCTGATCAAAAGGCAGCTGAAATTGTGCTCTTCATCATTATGCTAGCAAAATAATATATACAGCATAGTTGTGGATAGCCTGTCAAATAAAAAAAATGCACAAAGGATTTGTGGCAGCATTGCAGACATGTACAGACACTTGCCCAACCAGTTAATCTTCAGATGCATCCACTCTGGGTCTGTGAGGTTGCCTGGTTTAAAAACATTTATTAGCAGGTATTACAGATCCACCCGAAATGTCACGTGTTTCAGAAGTTCAGGTATTCATGACACCTTACTGTAGTATGAGAGCTTTGGTTATTCCTTACCCAAAAGAACTAAGGGCCTACCAAAACACCCAGTCGTAGATGTCCCCATTGTACTGGCTGATAATCTGCCTAATGCTTCTAAACACTGAATTTTGAAACAGTCAAGGTGATGTCTAAGCATCAGCTATGGTGTCACGGCTAGGAAATTCTTGAATGCAGAAGAGCAGAAGAGTAGAGCAAAAGCGTTCAAAACTGGAGACCAGATTTTTAGCCACATTGCACTTCTTTTGTGCTGTTAGGCACAGCAGAGCTGGAAAGCAAGTTAGACTGGCTGCTGGGTTATTGGAGCAACCCACACGGGCAGGCCTGAGTGACTCACTTTCAAGCTTCCCTTTTCCTTAGGTGTAAAGTGCATAGCTGTGAGGTCTTAGGTATCTGATAACCCCAGATACCGAACAGGCTCTCACGTAAAGCGAAAAGAGCTAAGGTGGAAGTAATTATTAATTAAGGTGGGGTTGTTGAGCCCAGAGAAGAGAAGGCTTCAGTGAGACCTTATTGCAGTCTTCCAGTCCCTAGACAAAGTCTTTAATAGGGCCTGTTGCAATAGGACAAGGGGTAATGGCTTTAAACTAAAAGATGGTAGATTTAGGCTAGATATACGGAAGAAACTTTTTACGATGAGGGTGGTGAAATACTGGAACAGGCTGCCCAGGGAGGTGGTAGATGCCCACATCCCTGGAAACCTTCAAGGCCAGGTTGGATGGGACTTTGAGCAACCTGATCTGGTTGAAGATGTCCTTGCTGATTGCAAGGGGGTTGGACTAGATGACCTTTAAAGGTGCCTTCCAACCCAAACTGTTCTATGATTCTATGATTCTATGAATTATACCACAGGGGCTGTTGCCTAGGCCTCTGGCTTTTATTCTTGCACGAGGAGATGGGAGTAATACAAAGTTTGCACAAATGTGCAGGAAAACAACAGGTACACAGACGAACTTGTCTGCACTGACTTGTCTCTTTTCTCCTTGCCATCAGAGAAGAATTTGATTGCCAAGCTAATTTGTCTCTTTAACTCATTTTAAGAGGTCATAAATGAAGTCATTGCTGAGGATACAGCCATCCTAGAGGAACCCGTGCCAGGATCCTTTTATCTATCCATTGACTGCATGCTTCTGGAATAGCTGTCCAGGCCTTGCGCCAGGTCTGCCCCTGCGTGGGTGTGTGAATAAGCAGGTTATTGCTTCAGTGGCTGGTGCAGGAGAGTTGGCCTCTGCCTTCTGTTGAGCTTCAAGGTGTTCACCTTGAAGACCTCAGTTACTGGAAACTGCACACGCACACACACAGGCCTGCCCAACACCCATTTTTTTTGTTAGATTTCTGTATGAAAAGGTTTATATAGAAATGATTTTTTTGAATATAATAGGGATTTTTTTTCAGAAAGTGCTAACCCTGTCTGAAAAGCTCATGATCTCCCAGTGGTCTTATAGCCACTGTACAATCCATTCCCTTATGTGCTAATCTGGCTGTAAGTAAATGAATAAGGTTCAAGCTGTTCTTTTTTTAAAGAAGGATGTATAATGGATGTATAATGTAATAATGTATAATGTAGTAGAGGATGTATAATGTAATCTAATCTTGAACCAAATGTCAACAAAAAGATTTGATTTGTATGATACATTCACAAACCTTAGATAAAGTCTCTAAATAGCTGTATGACTAACACCATTCTTATTTTTAGGTACTAGTAAACAAAGGATATCAGAAGTTTTTGCCTTGCTTTGTCCTTAGAGGTCTGTTTTCTGTAAATAAATTCATAGAAGGGCAAAAGGGCAAAAATCCAACGGATGAGAACACAGCCCCAGATGACAAAGTATCGTGTGAAACAATGTTCAGCATGAAGAATAATATTGTGAAAGTACACTGTAAAATAGTGGAGTAAATCCTATCATCTGTAGGCTACCTCAATTTCATGTTTACTAGTAGAAAAACACTCTTATCCTAATAATTTATCCTTATCCTAACACCATACTCTGAACACCATTAGTTTCCACTGGGATCTGAAAATTATTAATCTTGTAAAAAACACCAGAAACAAACATCTCCTGTATAAATCAATTGTAGCTGCATTCTATATGTAGTGGAAATGATTGGAATTTAGTGAGTGGTGCGTGGAAGAAACAGCTTTATCTTAGCATTCCTTATCTTGGCTCTTTTATGCTATACAACATAATGTCAAGGTTCCAGTTTGTAGATTACTGAAGGGAAGTGAAAAATAATCTTGATCACTATTCATCAGAACAGCTATGTAAAAGTGGGTCTGTTGAGCAAGAACCTTGCCTTTCAACATAGCCTCCAATTTCAACAATCAAAATGGATTCTATAAATCTAATTTTTCAAAATGCATATTGATGGATGGAGCCTTTGTAAAAATTAACCTAATGAGGCAATCAGCTTTCCATGCCTCTCAATTCCTGCTCACAAAAAAGATTCTTTTCAAGCAGACTCCCATTTGCTTCCCACGCAAGTAGATACGTCAGTCCTTTCCATCCAGTGTATACACATAATCAGAATTATTGTCTCTGTGATTTTTGGGAGGAGGCAAATGGAAATAAACTTACATTTTGAACAAAGATCTGAAATATACCCCTATACTTCAAAATGGCATCAGCTATTTTCCACAGAAATAATAAAAACATGATTTCATTATACCCTATATTTTTCTGCAAACTATTACATGAAAATTTTCAGCTGATATCGTACATCTTGATGGGATACACTGCTTAGTGAGTAGGAGGAATATATATTCACAGATGAAGATGTTATATATGTATGAAGTAGTAATACTATGAAGCTGATTTAGCTGTTCTGTGTTAAAGGTTATAATAATTTCAGTCCTATACTTTCCTTTGAAGTATTCCAACACTAGAAAGCCTGTGCATAGGGATAATTCTATGGCAACTCATGCAGAGTTCATCTTACTTTTTTCTCATTGTCCAAACGTTAACTTGCAATGGATGCAGAAGAGGTGCTGTCAGGGGAGTGATTTACCCCCAAAACTTTATATATGTCTCCAAGGATGCTCTAAATTATTCACGGTAGATATCCATCTCTCTCCTTGGACTGTAGTGGAAGCCTCAGCCATTGCCCAGTCCAGGTGACGGGTCTCCCCAGTGATGCTGAACCAGCACCAAGTAAGTTGTGCCTCACTTTGAATGACCAGAATCGAATGAGTGGCCACCTTTTACACAAACTGATGAGTAGGAAAATACCGTGGTGAAAGAAGGAGGGACAACTCCATGTGATCACGTGTGTGTAAAACAATAAGGTTTTAAACTTAATATACATTCCACTGGTGGAAAACATTAATCAAGATAACTGCAGAAGAGGAAAGGGAAAAATTAAATTGAACACTAGTCCTTTCAGACAGGAAACATAATCTCAGGGACATTTGAAAAGCAGAAGGCTCCATGCGACATGTCTGGTTTTTGTGGATCTCCTGTTGACTGCAGAGCAAGTGCCACACAGTTGGTGGCTGGCTACAGAGAAGCTGAGGTACAATTAATGTGCTAATTATAAAGGTCTGGTGTGTCTTTCCACTTTGATGCATATTCTCCTTTGTGGTGTTTCTTACTATTTTGCTTATGGAGTAAATTTTATCATAATCATGTGGAAAAAAAGTGGAACGTTTGGGAAATCAGAGCAAGTATGCTGCATGAACCTGCAGCATTTTATGAACTGGATGGCAAACAGTATGTGCCAAAATAACTTAGGAAAATTGAAAAAAAAATGCCTGCTAGGCAGCATAGACTAACACTTAAAGACAGAAGTGTTCAGGATGGTACTCTACGAGTACAAAAGTATCTATTTTTCCCAGCTGATCTCCAGATTCTGTTCTTTGCAATAAGAAGCTGTCATGTTGTGGAGAGTCACACAGGTGCTGTGAAACTGTACTGGGATCTTATATGCAAAATATTAACTACATTTTCCAGAAAAAAAAGCTTCTCCAGTTTCCATGCTTTTTTACAGCTGTTACCTCTTGTTATGGGTTTGTGTGGCGCGGTTTTTCCTTGGTGGCAGGGGAGGGGGGCTGCAGAGGCGGCCCCTTTAAGAAGTTGGTGGAAGAATTCGCTGCCCCAAAATGTCGGATAAAGATAAAGAATTCGCTGCCCCAAAATGACGGATAAAGATAAAGAATTCGCCGCCCCAAAATGTCGGACGCGCGCGCCAAAATGTCAGACCCACCTCTAGGCGGGGAGTGACTGTGGTAACGCCTCTGGGAAAACATATTTAAGAAGGGGAACTGGTAGTGTGTGTGGGAAAAACCTGAGAGGAACATCGCTGCCGATACTGGAGGCATGGAAGTGGAGGGGGAGGAGGAGGCGCCTGAGGAGGCTGATGGCCCTGCAGCCCAGGGGGGTGAACGGTGGAGCGGAGGCTCCCGAAGGTGGCCGTAACCCCATGGTAAAAACCGCGCTGAAGCAGTGTG